>JAYDZK010000169.1:1838338-1868713 GCA_034509185.1 Euphonia xanthogaster
TTCCTTCCTTCCTTCCTTCCTTCCTTCCTTCCTTCCTTCCTCCCTTCCTCCCTTCCTCCCTTCCTCCCTTCCTCCCTCCCTTCCTCCCTTCCTCCCTTCCTCCCTTCCTCCCTCCCTCCCTCTAATTTCCCTCCCTCCCTCTAATTTCCCCTGGAAGGGAACACATTTCCTCCAAAAATCCAATCAGAGCATCATATTTCAAACCAGCAATATAAATCAAGTATCCTTGTGATGACTCTGAGGAATATTCCTGTGCACAGCAAGAACATTGTCCAGGCCACAGGGGGTACACTATGGATATTATTGTGCTAAAGGAGCTTCTCTGGGAATTTTCTCTGGAATTGCAGGAGTCAGAAAGAGGAAGGCTCTGTTGTCCCTCACCCACCATCTCAAAGAGCATCTTTGAGGACTGGCCCTGTATTTCTCGTTATATTCCTAGTTCCTTTCAAAACTAATGGGAAAATGTGGGTCTCAAAACCACAGAATTGGGGTCTTTCTTATTTCATTAACAAAAACAAGAGTAAAATGAGCAGCACCATTTTACAAACAGCAGCTCTGTGGAAAACTTCTAGGAAAACAGGAGCAATGCCAAATGTTTCTCTAGCTCTGGAGTTCCTAAGCAGGGAAATACAGCCCCTTAGCAAGGCATGCATGATATTTGCAAGTGACCTTCACTCAAAATCAAGTGTAACATACATTACCTCAGTACATAATTCATTCTTAATCTATTAACATAAGACTCATTAACATATTAGTAGCAGTAGCGGTGTTAATAGGAGTAATACTAATAATCCTGTCATTGTGGTGCTAACAGGTCCCAGCATGCCAGGTCTTCTACAGGCCTTCAACAAAAGGATTTGTGACTCAGCATCCCAAAGGTGGTGAGCCAGAGGTCTGATAGCCCTACCAGTTACTTCATGGGATGTGTGCTATTATCTCTCCTTATCTCCCCTAGGAACCACGGAAGACCTAAATGGGCAATCATTAGGATGGTTCAGGTAGAAGATCCCTGATGGACATGGGATGAAACCCTAAAGAATGTTTGGGTGTTTTTTTCATATTCCTTAAATATTTCTGTTAGTAGTCCATCAGGTGTGAAATGCCTACTGAGCCCTTGCAGAGATTTCGGCTTCTCCAGGGTGCAAGAATACTCTCACCTCAGGGAAAGGTTTTATGAAGTAATTTTCCAGAATTTGTCAAGAACTGCTGGGGAGGAATAACACATAGCCTAAGAAATGCTGCTGTAATTCCTTTTTCCACCCTTGATTTCCCTGCTTGGAAATCTCACCTGACAGGAGCTGTTAGTTTGGGATTTCCAGGAACACAATTCCCTTCACGCTGAGGGAAGGTCCCCACATGGCTGAGCCCTCCCACAAGCCAGCACTGCCACCCAGCCAGCAAAACCCCAGAGCCCAGGAGAAGCACACTGACCTCCAGCTCTTCCAGAGAGGAGTCACACTCACAGTGGTTGTATTCTGCAGGGGGCAGGTGCTTGCACAGGACAGTGGAAATTTATTGAGTGATTTCTGATGCTATAACACAGATCTAATTTACCTTAAGTGCAAACACTGCTCACAAGATTTGGGGAGAAATCAAAGTTCAGATTTCAAGTATCCTTGAAAATCTGATGGTTCTAAGGATCCATTTTTTGGGTCTCGGCTCTAGAAAACTGATTAGAAGACTGAGGAGTATCCCCAGCCTCATGTGCAGACAAAATCTGCAGGCACAGGTCTGCCTCTGCAGAAAATGAACAGATATTCTGTTCATTGCCACATATCCCTGAATCTGTGGGATCCAAAATCCACACCACAATGGAAGGTAAGACTGAGCAGGCTGGGAGCCACAGCTGGGGTGGGAAATATCCACAGCAGCATTATATAAGGACAATAAAAAGCAAGGCTCTAATTACCTTCCTGCTCACCCTCACCATGCTGCAATGAAGTCTCTGCCATTAACATCTCATCTACATACAAAGGTAGAGCATTGTAGAGTATATTAGAGCAGGGAAGACACTACAGCTCTTTTTGGAAAGAAGAGTTGTATGGTACAAAGCATTTTGACACCAAAATAACAGCGTTCTCATGAGGTCTTGTCCCAGTATAACCAGTAATAAAAAAGCTCCAAGAACATCTTCCTAAGAAAAAAATTGTATCAAGGTAATTTTTACAGTAGACCGGGCCTAAAAATGCTTCTTCAGACTAGGTTCCAGGAAAATTGCCAATTATTCCAACTCTTCCCCAAATGTTGTGATCCCAAGTACAACCTTTAAAACTCCTGACATTGCAACAGCCCCAGCCAGCCTTGGGGTCTGCCCAGTCACTGAAGGTGCAAAACCAGGGGATTGATGTGGGCTCCAAATTCAGAAACTCCAAAGAAGGAAACCCCTGCAATCACAGCCTATCCACCACTCAGGTGGGTGCCAAAGGACCCCCTTGGAGGCTGATGATGGCACTGGTGTCTGGTGCTAGCTGAAGGGAGCTCTCCAGCCCCAAAAGCAGCTGTAGACAGGACTCCAAGGCCATAGCCATGACAGAGATGGCTGGAGTAACCCGAGGAGTTGACAAGATTTATCTTCACAACTGGTTTATCTGGCTCCCACCTGCTGGCTTTTCAGAGCCCCCAAACTATTATTATCAAGAATCTTGTATTAACTACTACATGCCTGAGTGAGTGAGTAGACAGACTCATCAGCTGGGAATGGCAAAACAGATTCTTAAAGGCAGCTCATTCCTCCTCCCTTTCCTTAGGCTTATCTTTATTTTTAAACACAGAATCAAAATCAGCCCAGCTCACCCCACTCCAGGTAGGAGTGAAAAGGCACCAGGATCCTCCTGGTGCCTTCTTAGTCTCTTTCAGAGCTCCAAACAGATCTTCCCAGGCAGAAGCCTGTTAATTGTGCCCTTGCTGGAACAGCCATAGCTCTGCCTTCCTCCTCCAGGTTAAACATCCCTCTGCAATCTCCGCTGGGGTGAAAGACAGCAAGTGACATCCCATTCCTCAGCATCCAAGAAAAGAGAAAAAGCTCCCTGATGCCTCTCTCCAACTGTATTTCTGAACATATGAACAGTCCATGTCTTGGCAGGGGAAATACATGACTTGGATCACACAGTGACTCCAACAACTTTGGGACTTCTGCAGAGCTGTGAACTCCACCTTTGCAGGGCTTCTGTGAAGGCTCTTTTGCTGAATCATACTCCTCTCCAGAGGTGGGGACAATCTTCCCAAGACTTCTGCATGGCAAGAATATGGACTTCTATATTCAGACTGCCTTTATGGAGGCTTTGAGAGGAGAGTTCCTAAACTGAAACCACACTGTCCAGCCTGAGCCAGAGCCTGCTGCATGAGCCCTGTCTATTCTGCGAGTCTTTCCAGTGCTGATTGCTTCCCGGCCAGAGCACAAAGCAGGAGGCCTTACAGCTCCTAGGAATCTGCCAGCATGGAAACTGTGCTTGACTAACAGTTTGCAAAGCTCCACTAGAGCTCTGGGACAGGCTTCTGTCTTTCCAGGGTCTTGGTGGGCGCAGCGTGGTCTGAACAGCTCTTTGTGTCTGTAGCTGCTACAAGAGAAACACCTTTCCTTTTTTTTTTTTTTTTTTTGGAAAGAGAAGCTGTTGGGACGTGCTCACCATCTCGCTCTCTTTTGATAACCCTTTCGGCATCCTTCCGTTTTCTGGTTATTCATTTGTTACCCCTGAAATCTGATTCCTGATCTCAGCCCTCTCTTATCAGCCCCTTTTGCTGAGGAGCTCCAAAGCAATGGGTTAGTTTTAATCTTTGCGCTCTTTCTCTGTCCCGAGGCCTCGTTGTGCTGGGGAGGAGGTGAGTGATAGGACTGACACTGAGGGGGGAAGGGGCTGCCATCCATTAACTCCCTCTTATCTCTCTATTCATCTGCCCACAAAACAAAGGTATGATTGTTGCTCCAGCTCCCAGACCCGCGCTGGCTTCACTCCAGCTCCCGTGGGTCAGAGGAGACACGGAGGCATGGCCGAGCACAGCCTGGCAGCCCAGGGTAAGGTCTCCCACACGAGCTCTGTGCCCAGGTCCTGCAGCCATGTCCTGCCCTGCCCTGGTACCACCGAGCGGCAGCTGTGTCCGGCCTGGCCGGAGCCGGCCTCCCTTGGGTGTCTGAACCTGCCCATGAAACACGGCTTGGACTCTGCACCACCCCGGGTGGTGCATCTGGCAAAGCCGTTCTGGGCTGTGCTCTCATTGAAGCAATTATGTAGGATATAGGGTGCTAGAACATGAGTTCCTTTATCTCTGTTTCCCACATTACACCCTTTCCTAAGGCGAATTGATGCCGCCCCATTGAAGCCGAGGCACTGATTGACACCAGCTGAAGATCTGGCCCCGATTCTGCCGTGCCTTGCCTCTGGGGAGTCATTTACACCTGTTCAGAGTGCAAAAGGCAACCAGCAGCAACCACTGGAGCTGCAAAGCAGCAAAGTTCCATCCCATCACCTTCAAAGCCTGACATGCCACGCACTGATCAGTGGCACAGGGCCCAGTTCCCTTTACATCTCAGTTGGTTTTGGCGTTGCACATAGACATCCTCTCTTCAGCTTCTAGTAAACCTTGAGATCCCTGCCAAGACTCATCAAAGAAAAAGAGTTGTGACCCAGTTCCTGGAGGGTGACTTGGTGTAAATAAATTTCAGTGGCATGATGACACCCTCATGAAATCTAGCACCACACTGGTCGGTCTATAAAATGTGGAGCCAAGAACCAGTCCCGATCCAATGTTACACACTGAATATCTTTTCCTTTCCTTGCACACACAAATTCCCTGGCAATTTCCGGAAGAACTGCAGTTGGGCAAGCCAAACAGGGCTTGGTTTACGTTCTGAATCATCCAAACAGCGCCAGTTCGCATGGACAACACCAGCCTTTGAGCAAAGCTTGCCAGCACTGTAAAAACCCTGATGTCTGAATGAGACCCCAGTTGACTGCAGCTGGCTGGCTTGCCTGGGCTGTCCCTTCTGCCAGCTTTAACCGTGTGGCCAAAGAGTCTTGCAGGGACTAGGCAGAGCAGTCTCCATTCACTGCTTACAACAACCTGCAGGAAGCCAGGCTGGACTTTCTTTGTCCTTTTACTTCTCTCAGTGACACCCTGTCCAGCTAGGCACTATTTGGTGTTTTCTGCAAACAATGGTAAAGCTGGACAGCCATGAGCACACATCTTCACAACCTCTGTTATCCTTGGAGAATTCCAGGCATGACAGCCTCTTCCAGTTTTTGACATTGCCATCCAAAATCCAGTGAAATTATTGTAAGGCCTCCAGAACTGATTTCAAACAAAATGGACCCAGCATTTAAATCCAAGGTACCATGTTTAGATCTGTGGGTTGCTTTGGGCTTCTAATTTCCATGTGGATTTGCATAATAAAATACAGTAATAGGCTGGGCGAGTACATTGAGCAGTGGCTGTCAGCCAGGAGCTAATGAGCTCCATTGCAGACTGTTTAGCTCTGGACAAGTCACTTGACCTTCCAAAGTCACATCATCCCCACCTGTGAAATGGGATGGTAATACTTGCCTCACAGGGGTGTTATGAGGATTAATTAGTTGCTGCTTGTACATCACTTTGATGATGTTAAGAACTACATGCCTGCTAAGTATTGTTATTGTATCATGGCTGGGAAGATATTGCAGTCAGGGCTAAATCCTGCCCTTGGAAAATGATGCGTCTTTCTCCACATCTTGTAAAATCAGCTGCTGCGCTTGTGCAAGCAGCTTTTATGTAACATTGGTACCAAACATCAACATGCACCTTGTATCTCTGAGGCTGCCAAATCCCTGGAGCAATGGCCTGCTGGGAGCCATGGGATGTCCCATCCTGCCACAAACAGCTCTGGGCAGGGGCCCTGTTGCAAACTCTTCCTCTCCCTTCCCCCACAAATTGAGACTAGGAGATGTTTCCATCGGGCACTTGAGTGGTGATCTCAGGTCTAGGGCTCGGGCAGCACACGCTGCTCGCTGCCAATGGGACAGCCTGCTTGGGATGGGACACTGGGGACAGCCAGGCACACTGCCAACGGGACAGCCTGCTTGGGATGGGACACTGGGGACGCCCGAGCACACTGCCATGGGGACAGCCTGCTTGGGATGGGACACTGGGAACAGACAGGCACACTGCCAGTGGGACAGCCTGCTTGGGATGGGACACTGGGGACAGCCAGGCACACTGCCAAGGGGACAGCCTGCTTGGGATGGGACACTGGGGACGCCCGAGCACACTGCCAAGGGGACAGCCTGCGTGGGATGGGACACTGGGGACAGCCAGGCACACTGCCAAGGGGACAGCCTGCTTGGGATGGGACACTGGGAACAGCCAGGCACACTGCCAACGGGACAGCCTGCTTGGGATGGGACACTGGGGACACCCGAGCACACTGCCAACGGGGCAGCCTGCTTGGGATGGGACACTGGGGGCAACCAGCACACTGCCAATGGGACAGCCTGCTTGGGATGGGACACTGGGAACAGCCAGGCACACCCTTGCACCTGGGACAGCCATGCCAGCTGCAGCGAGGAGGGATGGCTGCAGGGACACATGGACACATGCACAGATGGATACAGGCAAGCTCCCCTTGCTGAAACTCCAACCCTTGGGTTGATGCTTCCTCCCCTGTATCTCCCCTGAGAGGAGACATCTTCCACCTTGGTATTTGAGTCTATATGCCACCAAAGAGTGCACAAAGAAAAGAATTCCTTTTCTGCAACAAGCTACAGCTCAGGATCACTAACAGGCTAAAACCACAGTATCCAGCCTACTCAAGGAGTTATGCATCCAAATCTTGGTGACATTTAGTGGAAGTCAGCCAAATGGCTCCCTTTGATTCCTTTGAAATCTGAAACATAACTGTCACTGTATCTTAGACGTGTGAACTGCTCTGAGAAGTCTCCCATATAGATTAGGCTGCGATCAAAGTGTTCCATTAAACAGAATTTTATGAAGACAGAGGGTTGAGGCCAGGCTGATTAGCAGTAATATTATCTGAGAAAACACAAACCCTCAAAGGCAGCAAGTTTGAAAGGGTTAAAGAAGAAGGTTGTTTGGGTAGCCGGTGTACATTAACTATCATTTTCAGGCAGCATGCAATGACTAGTTAGCAGGGCTTATCATCCCCAGCTATGTGAGGAATTACAATAAATGCCTGAAATGCAAGCAGGTTTCCGGCTTAGGTAGGTAAATAATGGAAGTCACTATTTTTGTCTGAGCTGCAAGAATTCCCTGCTCACGGAGGCTCCCCACCCCCTCCCCACTGTAACACAGCTAACTCCACTCCCTGCTGCTTGGCAAAATGAAGTCCTTTCCTGCATCCTTGGCACTTTTGCTTTGTCCGCAGAAGGAGCCGACTCACGAATTCCTTTTTGGTGGAAAACGAGAAGTTATATTTTCTGCATTCATTTGTTTTAAGTACCTCCAGAATGTAATGACCTAAGGATGAGAGGAAGGAGATATGAGCTGCTCTGAGATAGGGACTGCGTGATTTGTAGGGGAAAAGTAACAAAAGAAGCAATCAGAGCATAATTCTGGTGTTCCCAAAGCCTCCTAATAATCTTCCTATTGCCTTCAGTGGCATGAAGCACCATCCCCTGCTGAAAATACTCTGAAACTGTTTGGTGATTCCGCTCCTATTTGAACAGCCACTAGAGAAAACTTCTGGCTGCCTCTGCAGGATAGAAATAGGATAAACTTTGGATAGCACTTAGTAGTAAATAGGGAATAAAGTCATTACAGTCAGGGAGTTGATTCTCATTTAGCCCAAGGCCCTTCTCCCTGCCCTGGCATCCCCAGGCACGTGCCTGACCTGGCCTCTCTCAGAGGCCCCTTTGAGGTCTGTGTGTCGGAGCCTTTGCAGAAGGAAACACCGGGCTCCCGCCAGGGGAGGGGAATCTGGGTGGGATCCTGAGCCTTGCGAAGTCCCTGTTGACCTGGCCAGGCTCCAGGCAATTCCAGGAGAGCCTCAGCCCTGGTGAATGCTCCCAGTGTTTGTGCAGCCCTGCTGGGGGAAGCCCAATGCAGGCTTGGAGAGGGGGGCCCAGGGAAGGGTTAAGCAGCACCAGGCTGGAAGTGTCCTCCCTCCATGCTCCACATAGCCCTATTCCTCAGCAAAGGGAATGTATCAACACTGGCATGCTCCCACACACTGCCTTGGCTCTCCTCCAGGGAACCATAGCCCAGCTATTTGGCACACAAGGCCACAATTTTATTTACACAATCAACTTTTTGATAAACACAAAACTTACAAAATATACCACACCCTTAAAATAAAAGAGGAAGAAGTGTGGGGGAGAATTGCAGCAACTTGACCTTCTTGGCCAGAAGGGTCAACATGCTTTGATTTGATAGCCCCATCCACAAGGAAACTGCTTGTGGATCTACGAGGATTTGCCCTGGCCTTTAGGCAGGGGGGCACACAGGGTACTCAGTGGAGCTGGGAGCTGCCAGAGGGGTCAGGACTGAGCCAGGCAGGTTTCCCTCTGGGCAGAGGGGTCTCTGTCTCTATGAATATTATAATTTTCAACTCTATGCCCCCCAGTCAATCTAACCAAATGCAAATAGAAGTTCTGGGCTTTATTTTGGGAGGAATAAAAATTCTGATTTCATGTGGCAACCAGATTTTTTTGGTGACGTATTCCACTTGGGCAGAGCACCAGTGAATTCAGCTGGAAAACTGGGAAGTCTTAAACCTTCAGCAGCCCTCCAGGGCACCTACTGCCTTAGGTGAAGCTCTGCCTAAACATCAGATAAAGCTGCCCCAGCCTTGCAGACACCTGAGGGGCACATGTATGCATGATGCTGGCATCTGGGGTCACCTGAACTCAGCTCCACCACCTTCTCCTTCACCTTTTGAACTCACATTTCTCCACTGACCCTTCAAAGAAATTGTCTTGCTTGGCAAATGAGTCACATCCTTCCTCCTCCAATCTGCAGGCCCTGGAGACCTGGGTGGCATCGGATGCAAGCCCTCCAAAAGCCAGGGCTAATGGTAGTTCTGTTAAGCCTTACACCAGACACATGAAAACAAGAAGATGATTAAACATTGCCTAAATCCTTCTTGAGAGATATTGCATGAGAAAAAATAATGGGCAAAGGGCATTAAACTAATTTATACTGGCAGAGGGTCTGGACATATCTGCTTTATTCTTTGCAGATAAAAAGATCTGCTAGAGGCTAACAAGCTTTTGATAGTTTGGGAAACAAAGATTGATTATTTTAATTTTTTTTTCCTCACAAATAGAAAGAACCACCTTCAAATACCTGAGACACACTGCAATCATTTAGACAGATAAACATCTTGATTCCTAGAGATAACAGGAGCTGAATGGTTGGCCTCAAAACCAAGCATTCGTGACAATTCTCAAAATGAGAGTGTTATTACTCTCCATTTCCACAATAATTTACATACAACTGCAAAGGAAACCCCTCTCCCTCTGCAGCTGGGAAACTAAACAAAGCCTTGCCACAGTTCCTGAACACACAGAGGTGGGTGGGTGGGTGGGTGGGTGAGCAGGTATCCCAGGCCACTTCCCTGGTGCAGCTCAGGGTCTGCAGCAGAGCCTGAGGCATTGATTTCTGTAGATGAACACCTGGCTGACCTTGGTATCACCATGAGAGATGGGAAAGAAGGACCCCTCCCAGGGAAGGATGGGAGCATCCGAGTTAGAGCCAGGGCCAAGGGAAGGAAGTCTGCAGGACTGGGTAGTCAAGCACCATGGTGAAAAGCACTTGCAGAGAGTTTCTGAAATAATTTATCTCTTGTCTGACAGACATTTTGTCTCCCTTCACAGGCTGGGAAAGGAGAACACAGGTCCACCTGAGCAGATGGGAACTGTGATGGAAATTTCTCAGGCTACCCATTACAAAACAACTGCCGAGCATTCACTCCTGTCCCTTCCTGCCCAGAAAGAAGCAGCTGAAATGAGACACCGAGATCTGTCAGAGACCTTATTTTTGCCTCACCCACCCTGTCAGGGTCCTGCACACACCACTGTAGCAAAACATTCACAAATTGTAATTTAGATCTGCCTGCTACATATTCAGCTGCACAGGAGCAAAAGGCTCTCCTTGTATTGTGAATAATTCCTTCAAATACCAGATGTTGTCTGATTTCTCCAGAATGGCCAACTCCTACAATTTTATAGCAAGTAGTACTACACACAGTGACTTTCCACTAAACTAATTTTCATACCTAAGGACCTCATCTCTGATTGAAAGTCAGTTTTTATCCTCTGTGAAAAAGAGCTGAGTGCCTCTAATGCAAAAACCAGAAGGCAACATTCATGCAGCTCTGTGTATTAAAATCTGAAGCCAATCTCAAGATTACACTTTCTTGGATGCAACTTGACTACTGCCATGTAAAAAGGAAACCAGGGAGAGCCAGGGCCAGAAGTATTCCAGCTCTGCAAGTGAGGACAGGGACCTTCAGGCTGAGGAACCTTTCCAACAGTAGCACCGAGGATTTCTCAGGAACGGGCTCCAAATTAGCCTCGTCAAGCCTATTTCAGAGCCACAGGAGGGCAAGATGTGGAGGAGGACTTCAAGGGTGCTTTCAAACGAACTGAATCAGAGGTTTACCCAACCCCGCTCTTTCAGAAGTTTCTGAATAACGCACCAGCTTGAACCACTGGAAAGAAACAAATAAATGAGTTGGCAACTTTCACAGGGAGGAGCCTTGAAGCCCAGTTCCCAAGACCACGCCAACCAGCTCCGTGTGACAGCACACAGGAATGAAAATAGGTAGGTAACATTAACAGAAATACACTGAAACTTAATAACAGCAGCTTGTCAGGACATGCACCAAAGAGAAATGGCTCATAATAGCTACAGCTTGTATTATGAATGTTTCATAGCCACCTGGCTACAGAGCTGCCTGAACTCAGCTCATGTGTTGTGTGCAGTGTGCTGACCCACCAGGCATGCTCTGGAAGGAGATTGTCAAGCTCAACTCAGACATCTGCATTAAAAATAGACACCACTTCTCTTGTCAGATGAAAATGCCTTGAAATAACAAGGCAGCAATGAACAGAGCTAAAGAGCTAAGGCTGTGTCCTCCTTTGGCGTAAATCAGGAAGTTTTGCTCAGGATAAATGGAGTCATCCCAATTTACACCAATTCTAAGATCCAGCCCCATTGTATCAACCCCTTGTTTCAGCCATAACTTCCATGTGTCTATCAGTAGCTTAAAGCAAAGGCACACTTTAAAAGGAAAAGTAATCCCCCTGCCTTTCCTCTCCTGATCTGATTCACATACAAAATGGGCTTATGAACTCAAAAATTATGGGAGGGATTCAAGGAGGAGGAAAGGGAGACACAAGAGCCCTTTTATTTTGCGTCTTATTCACAATGAAAATTGGCACAGAAGCCAACCACATACATTAACATAGTTTGGGCAAGTTTAACTCTCATGAATACATTTCTGTGGAAAAACTATGTGACTATGGAAAAATCCCCTCTTTTTTGCCATTTGAAAAGATAACAGGCTTCTATGTGGAATATACCCAGAACCTGCCTGATTCAGAGACATGGAAATACAAAGATGAATAAGGCTGTTTCCCATGCTAGGGGCCCATGGAAACTGAGAGGGGAGGAAGAAGTAAGGAGGCCCATTGACTCGGGAGAAGGACTTTCATCCTACAGGTGAAGGAAGTATTTGAAGGCACTGGTAACATTGCAGGCCTGTTCCAGAGCCCATTTTAGTCACTGTCAACATCACATTGACTTCACTGCAATGTGGGTCAGGGCTAAACAGTTTTAAAATATAATCCAAGGCTATTTCCACATCACCGTGCAGTGAGTGAGATCCAGATGGTGTGCCCAGCCCTGTGACTTACCTGCCTTTTGTCCATATTTCTGGCTGCTAGTCTGGCTGCTGCTTGGGCCCTAAGTCCCAACATTGCACTGAGGAAGAGCTGAGCACAGGACCTTTTTGGAGGTCTGTCTCCAACTGGAACACACACCAGATTGCACCCATAACTAAGTCAGGCAACCTGGAGGAAGGAAAGCTTTGGCCACATGTACTGGGGAATCAAGTGC
This sequence comes from Euphonia xanthogaster, assembly GCA_034509185.1. NCBI lineage: Eukaryota > Metazoa > Chordata > Aves > Passeriformes > Fringillidae > Euphonia > Euphonia xanthogaster. Next base: position 1,850,384 of record JAYDZK010000169.1, read on the forward strand.
ACTTCTCTTCTCCCCTCCCCTCCTGCACATTCACTGTCCCTCTCCAAACTCAGGCTCAGTAGGGCTCTTAGTGGGAGGTTCACCAAGAGTAGAGGATATGTCCACTGAACAACATGGACATTCCTTTGTGTGATGGTATAAGGGCACCTGGCACCCAAAATCTGGAATTTAAAGCTAACTCAGCTGCAGTGATGAGCTCTGGGATCCTCTGGCCCAACTGCAGTCCAGATACAGACTTGAGACTTGTTCAGGATTACACAGGTACACAAAAAATGTGACCTCGACTCCCAGATCCCTAATTGCAGCCTACAAGCTATTGCCATTCCCATAAAAAAACCCTTCTCCTTTGCTCACTGGCACTGTGCAATGCTAGTCCTGCTCCAGTGCCACATTCCTGGCAGCAGATGGTAACCTCGGAATATGAATATTTTCTTTTGAATGAATCAGTTTGCTTTATTATTATCAGATACAACAGTTTGCATTTCAAGCCCTTCATCAGATCACTTCAGAAGTACATCACTGTATCAGGCCTTTAATATCACACTAATTGTTTCATAAGTTACTAATTGAACTCTCTAAATGACTCATATTGGTATGGCAAGTATCACCATAGAGAGAACTCAGTGATCTCAGAGGGGGATAAATCACAGAACCATCCTCTCCTGCTGTGTAACACAAGTGGGCTAGGAGCAGGATGAGGAATTTTCCTCCACAATTAGTCCAGAGCCCTAATCTCTGTGATGCATCCCATTACCACGTGTATTGCTCCTGTCCCAGTGTGGAGTTTCAGTGATGCCAGCATGTGGAAGAAGTGAGGTGCACAGACCCACACATCGAGAGCAAAGGATCTGTGCATCAGATAGAAAGGGAACACTCTTTTTCAATGGCAAGTCCATCCAAAGTGCTCAGTTGCTTTACTGACATCTAATGCACATCATCACTGATGTCATCGCTGAGCTTGCCTCCACTGGAGAGACTGGGCTTGGCCAGGCTCAGAAAACAGGACTTTTCACAAACTGTCCAGTGCTGGCCACTTCCTGCCACACAAAATGCTGTCTTTGCTTTTTCCAACACAACTGTCTCCAAAGACAACCTAGAAACAAAGTCACACCTTGCCTGGCTTGGCAGCTGGTGAAAGATAACTGATTATTTCAGGGCCAGTTTTCCAAAGGCACCACTCTGTTTCTTGCTGGGCTGGAAGGAGGTCAGAGGCCTTCAGACAGGTTTGCCTGACCGACCCTTCGCTCACTGACCTGCTGTTGTTCCCTAGGAGCCAGCCTCACCACCACTTGCCTTGCAGCAAAGGATGGGGTATTTTTCTAACCCAAATCCCAACAATCTGGTATCTACACCTGCTCAGCCACATTCACCTCCCACCAGAGTTAATGGAGTGAGTAGGCACTTCTGGGAAGAAAATCACCTGGCCTACAGCAGATGCCTCCCTTAGGATGAGATCAGTATCACTCCCAGGCAGCTGCAAAGGCCATTTAGCTTCTCATCAGCTGTCCCTGTCCACCTACATCCCAAGGAATTCCATCCCAGGTGAGTGCTCAGATGAGTGGCTGCAACAAAGGAAAAGTGCAGTTGTTTTGCACACACAGTTGGCCTTGTGTGCATCCTTTAGTTCCTGCCCTCCTGTTTTGCCTTGTTCTGAGCTGCACTTTCTGAGTGAGCCTAGGACAGGGAACCTGCTGCTGTTCCTGCACCTCCAGAAGCAACGAGAGCATGAACACCACCACATGCACAGGAGGTGCTGCTCCAGCACGCAGGGTTGGCACAGAACAGGTCAGCCAGGCTCCCACAGGGAGAGACATAAATCCCAACAGGGATCTTTGCAAATAGCTCTGCTGGTCTCCTGCAGTCCTGCTCAGTGGTTCACCCAGCAGATCTCTGAAATTAGAAAGCTGCACAGTTCTAATGCATGACCAAACATCCTTCATTAGCTCCTGAGAGAAACATGTTCTTTATTTTACCCACACAAGGCTTACCTTGTAGGAGCCACCAACTTTCCATGCAAAGACCACACTCTACTACCATACATCAGTCATTAGAGGCAGCTTCTAAACTTTAACATCTCCAAAGGAACAACAATTGTGACCCTTTCCATATTTTCTATTCCCAGACCAGCAGAATGAGCTCGCTGGGATCAGCAGGTGCTGTATGTTCAGCAGCTCTTGGCAATACTCAGCTCACCTGTTCACAGCGAGGGCAGCTGCCATCAGGGAAGCAGTGCCCTGTGAATGTGCCATTCCCAGGGTAGGAGAGCCCAGATTTGTAAGGCAGACATCAAAGTGCTCTGTAACATGCAGATGTTTTCCATGCAGAGGCTGAGAAAAGTGGTGGCCAAGACTTTGTAAATTCCGTGCTGTGTTTTTCTCCTCATTTTTTTCCGTTACATCCCCCATTTCCTTTCCTTCTCTTATGTGGAAGAACAAAACTATTAAAAATGATGGGCTGCATCCTCAGCTAGTATAATTTCTTGTGACTCCATAGAGCCATGCCTGTTTACACAAGCTGCAAATTTCTCCCATTAATTTAAATCTCTACAGATTTACATCATGGGGAACAGCTCTACATTTTTTCCCATAGCTAATAAGCTTCTTCAAAAAAGAAAAGACAAACAAGCACCCTTGACATCTATTAAACTTGTATTTGGAGATAAAGATTTCAGAGAATGCCTTCTCCCACTCTATCTCACATCCTTCTTCCTGCTCCTCTATTAATTAGAGGGTCGTCCCAGCGCCACATGGGCCAGAGCTGAGCTGAGTTGCCAAGGATGGTACCCATGGATGAACCCATGGCTGGATCTGCTTCCTGCCAAGAAGCTCTGTTCCCTTTTCATCTCCCCAGGTAGTGCTGCAACCCATCCCAGAAATCCCTGAGTCCTGCTGAGGACAGAGCTCTCTTCACTACCACCCAGGCTCACTCATGAGATGTCAGGAAAGATTCCTGCTCTCTTTGATCAAGGGCAGCAAGTTCAGTGCTCAGGTCCCTCTGCCTGGGTGAATTCTTTAACCAACAAATGAAAGGCTGTTTTTTAAAATGTTCTCCATCCATGTCATTTTCATTTCAAGAAACATTTCATATTCCTATCAAACCTGAAACCTCACCATTTTCTACAGAATTAAATTCTTGTGTTCCCACTTGCCCTAAGCAGAAGCACTGCAGCCCCATGTCTGCAGAGCACATCGTACTGTGCTGATTTGTGCTGTCCTGCAGAGAAACACAAGGAGGTTTCACAGGACATTACCAACCCACCTTCCACAAAATCTCCCTCCTGTGGATGAGTAGCAATCTGAGCACTCAGCACACACGAAGACAGACACTTCCCATTGGGAAGCAGTTTGCTGAGCCATTTGGAGATCCTAAACACTTCTGAACACTCAACAGCAACAACTTTTCTGCTGGACAATACTCTGACTGAGCCTGCTTTGGGATATACTGAATTATCCTGAAGAGCCAGGTGAGTTAAGTGCCAAATTCCTTACTACATTCACTGATTTAATTTGACCACTGAAGCTCTCCAGGCTTTTTTGGAAGCCCCAGTTGTGATTCCAGGAACCAGTATGTCCAAGATGATCCCACGGGTTGAACACTGTCATTAAAACATGACCTGTTCCTGCTGGAGGCAAATGATGGAGTCCCTGCAGGAGTGCAGGGAGTGAGGAGGCTGGATCACCCATCTCAGCAGTGCATTTCTGTGCTATGGAGCAAGGCCAGCACCAGCGGGGATCTCTGAGGCCACAGTAAAAGCCTTACATTTCTTCCAACAAAAGCTGAGTCTAGTGACCTGCAAAACATATTGCAGATACGTTTTCTTGATGGATTAAGGAGAAAGCAACCAAAGTGATCAGGACTTGGAGCTCACAGTGACAAAAGGAGGGGCTGAGAGAATTAGATTGGTTCAGCTCCTAGAAGAAAAGATGAATAGGAGACCTTATTCCTGAGACAGCAGCAAGGAGGCAGAGCCAGGCTCTTCTGGAAGGTGCACAGCTCTGCTGGTCATTGCACTGACCCCCTGTGTCTCCTGGAAGGCTCTCCCACAACCCACCTTCTCCAGCATAATGTTTGCTGCCTTCTGTAGGATCTCCTGATCCAAGAGCAATGTTTCCATGTTGCTCCCCTTTCCCTGAGGCTGCTGACTTTCCGGGGGCTAAGCTGTCTCTCGAACAGCCCCCATCCCATTTAGCCTGTATCCTGGGATTTTCTTCCATGAAAAAGGCACTGTAAAGGCTCTGGACCCTGTGCTATGATTTACACTTTTTCATCTCCTGCAGAAAGCCTGCCGTGTATGTGATGATACCATTCAGCTCGGTTTACCTGAGAACTTAAAAAAATACCATCGGAGGTTGTTTTTTCCATATGGGTAAATAGTAGGGGTGGGAGTATTCCTTATGGGAAACCTGGAACAGTCGCACTCTGTTGGCCTGACATTTCCTGCTGTAATTGAAACGTTTGATGTTAAAAATTCCATTTACACAGTGTGTCTCCAAGCCAGGCGGGGAGAAGAGCAGAGGTGGGCTCAGCGTTGGCGCACGATTTCCCCACCTCCCCACTGCAGCCAGTTAAATACAGCAGGTGAGTGCAGAGATGTAAGGGCAGGAATATGAGGAAGGAAATTCCAGCTGAGTTAGGTAATTTGGGTCAGAGGAAGCCAGGCGTAGTTAGGGAGGCAGGTACAGATCAAACCAACTCGAGGCTCTGGGTCTCTGCAGCTGCCCATACCCCTGCCCAGCTCAGGGAGCGGTGCATCCGCATGGTCCTCTGCTCACGGGGGAGGTGTGACCCAAACTTCCACGCTCTGCCTCCAGAGGATGGAAAAATGGCTCCCCCAGAAGTGATGGGCAACAATGGGGAGAAACAACTTTGCCCTCTTGCAGGTTAAAGGACTTTTTGCTGCATATCTTTGAAATTCCCATCCAATGCTACACACCCTAATCCTCAGCCAAACCAGCCAAATTCAGTCTGCAATCCCAAATGCCTTAGGTGAAAACCCAAGCAGAGGGTCCCACTGCTGCCAAATGTAGGCTTATTCCCTCACCAGTTCCAGACCCTGCCATGACTTTATTCCTGAGGACCTGCACAAACCTACAAAAGCCAGACCCCCAGTCTAAGTCAGTGTTGACTCAGTTCATCCCCAGGGATCCTTCCAGCTGGAAATACAGCTCTTGGACCCATAGGGGATCCATCCAGCATGATTCACCCAGCCTCTGCCTCAGGTCTGCAGCAGCCAGCAGCCCAAATCCTCCCTCTACCTCCAGCTCTACCAGGAACTCCTGTCATTCCCAACCCTCGAGCAAGCCAGATTCTTGTCCTCCTTCCCCATGAAACCTCTGGCAGGCTCTCCAGGGGTGAGCAGCAGCAGCAAGAAACACCAGAACGCTGGTATCAACCCCATCTCCTCCTAGCAGTAAATATGGGAATAAGACAAAGTCCAGGACAAGACGGAATCCCCATGAGTAATGGACATAATTACATTAGCTAGGCAAAGTACCTTTCTGCTAAGAAAGATTTTTGGCATGCCATGAAAAGTTTGAATCCTGTCACACCCCAGCAGTTACAAAAGTCAAAGGCAACATAACATGAGCTTTATTTTAACTGTTACATGCATTTGCATAAAAATGCTTCTTCAGAATGATAATACAACTGTGCTTCCCTGTTTTGGTTTGGGGTTTTTTTTTTCTGCTTTCCTTTTGATGCAACTTTCTTGCACCCTCAAAGGCACAAAGTAGAACAGGAAGCAGTTCTGCCTGAGACTCTTTTCTCAGGCACCTTCAAAAATTAAGGCTCAATCCTTTAAGTTTTTCTCACATATCCAAAGACAAGACAGTAAAAAAAAAAAAAAAACAACCTAGACTCAGCAATTACTTAAAATCTGGCTTTTCACTGTCAAATGGGACTCTGGCCCTCCAGCCATGACAATGACAGCCACAATAACAAGCAAATTACATTCCTCATTATTATTCCCAGCAATCCTTGGGAGCAATGGGCAGTATGGGGTGAGAGAACTGGGCTGGGTCTGCAGAAACAGCCACTTCAGAAAGGAAACAAACGAGTTATTTGAACAGACATTTGGATTGATTCTCATTTCTAACCCTGTAACTTAAATGACAACTGACTATATACTCCACTGACTCCTTGGGGTTCCACAAAGAAGTTCATTCACAAACAGAAGTAGGGAAAACTTTTAGGTCTCAAAAATACTCAAGTCCATTTTATCCCACTGACTCTATCACCTAAGCAGGCAAAACTAAAACCCAAAGTTAACAGCTGCTATGTTTTACTGTTAGATCTAATACACCAATGCTCATTTTTATTGAAAAATTTAATTGAGATATCACTGGAGAAATTATGATTTTTTTCATCTAAGAAGCTGCTAAACAGTTTTAAAAAATAATAAATTAAATATTCTGGTTTAGATAGCACAATACGTTTTATTTGAGACAAAAGTAATTTTTTAAATGTTTTTGACAGAATTCATATCCTGGGGACAAATTAACTTAGGAAGATCTAAACCCCAGAATTGCCAGTGATCCCAGTGCCTACCAGTTCTTCCTATATCTCCCACCAAGGAATCTTTCATAGAAAATTTTACAATAAGAGTTCCAGTTTTCCCAGGCAAAGTTGGCATGATAAATTGCACAAAGATAATTTTTTCTACTGCAGTGAAAGGAGTCTCCTAAGACTGTGGGTGCCCCAATACATAAAGGACTGGCCCTTACTCAAGGGGTTCACAACTGAAAGAAAAGCAAAGATGAGAAACCAAAACTAATGTGGCTTGTCAGTGCCCCAGCACAGACTGACAGCAGTGGTGCAGAAAGTCTGGTTCACTCTTCCCTTAGTGACCTGTCTGACAGGAGACCATAGTCAGACTCACTGATAAAACCTTTATTTTGGTTTCTCCTGCCTTATTTTGGCTTCATGGGCTGGCTGAGCGTCAGTGAACTTCAGTAAGCACAAATGTAATGGTCTTCAGCAAATAGCCAGAGGGAACCAGGGAATATCTTTATCTTGATCTTAGATTGATCTTGATTTTTTTCCAGCTGGAACAACTGAGAATTCCCAGTGTGCCACTAGCAGAAGCACATACCTAAAATTATCAACTTGGAGATTTAAAAAAAAAAAAATCAGAGGAGGAAAAAGAGATAGCAGGTAAATAAAAAGCAGGAAAGCACCATCAGGGACCGATGGCAACACTCAGCCTAAGAGTTGTTGGAGTCTCTGGTCTAATGCTAGGGATAAACACTTGTCCAAATGACAGTACACGATGTAAGATCATGTGAGATGGGCCAGAACTAAGTCATGATTGATGAGCCTCGGAAGAGCAGGACCTGGCTCTCCAAGGTTGGTTTTGCAACCTTTGATCTTTATAGCCACACATTATAAAGCGGTTTCAACTTGTAACTAAATTCCTGACATACTCAGCTGTAAAATCCAGACATATCCTGAACAATAAAACAAATACATTAACTGGAACTTAGGTGAGAGTCATCTTTTACTGTCACTTAACGCTGGAAAACACCTAGAGCTGGTTCTGCCACTTTCAGCAGGAAAAGGCCTTTTTGAGAGCAGTGTGAGGGATTTGGGCTTGGAGGAGGTTAATTGGGCCAGACAGCCTATTTGATTAATCCTCTCTGCATCCCCAATTTCCAGTGCCTCTAAAGAGCATCCTGAACAGGCACCTTTCTGACTGTAACTGTACCACACGATGTTCATGAAATCCAACTTCTATCACTCCATGTATCAGAGCCATGGGCCCTCTGCAAAAACATCACTCTGCCAACTGTGGATATCACCAATAAATCAAAGCAGTTGCACAAGCCACAACTTAGGTGGCATTAATTAGATCAGTGGAAGTTATGATCCAACATAATTATCATTGCTACCCCACCTACATTTAATTTCAGTGTTTCTTCCTATCTTTGCCCCAGAGGGTCCACAGGGAAGCACTGCATGCTTCAACAGTGCCAGCCTCCAGAGGCAGCACGAAAGAGCAAGGGCTGGTAATTACGAGTGCAAGTAATGGGAAGGGGACTATCATGAGATGTGATCAGATACTATACAAGGGGAGAGAAGGAAATTCACCCTTTGCCCCTTACACACCCTGTAGCTTTGCAGCTGCCTTATCCCACCTGCCAGTCCCTATTCACCAAGGTGTGTGCATAAAGAAATCACTGCAAGCACATGGAGAGTCTCACCAAAGGAAACCTGATTTCCAAAAGTCATCACACATGTCACAAATGAACAGCAAGGCCCTGGGGAGGGGAAGGAAGGTCAGTGTGCTTGGGTGGGACTTGCAGCATCTCTGACCACATCTGTAACAGCAAGCAGCGCAAAACAAGAGGAACATGGATACACAGAGTCAGTGTCAAGAGCCTGACATCTACACAGGGCACTTCCATTCCCTGCTTTCCTTCAGAGCTGGAGCCTAATGGCAGCAGCAGCCAGCATGAGCTGGTCCAGGCTGGGTGCAGCCCTGAAGCCACCCCAGAGGAATCCTGCTGATGTCCTCCATGAGTGCTCTGTGACAGACATGTGCATTTCAGGGGGTCACTAGGGGACATTTCAGAAACTCACTGTTATCTCCAATGAAAGCTGATGCCAATGTCCCCCTTAGAGGCATCTCCATATAGGGCACGCACACGTCTGTCCTGCTGAAATAGCCCAGCATACCAGGACCCTGCTGCAGCTCTACAGGGTGGGCAGTGTCCCCAGCCAGTGGCACATGGGGTGGCTGCACCCCCATGCGGGCAGCCAGCTCCCCTGTGTGACCTGGGTGAGCTCTCTGGCTCCCACATTGCCTGTGCCAGCAGGGAAAATCTGACAGCTCTGGGGACTGTGTCTCAGAAAAGGGAGTCATACAAGAACAAACACAAAAGGGAAACCAAGTGTTTGCAGGGCTGAGCCCTGAATCACAGCCCAGGACACAACTGTAATGACAGAACATGGCTGGAGAACTACTGCCTTTGAGCTGGCTGGAAAGACTTGATACAAAAGGTACCATATCTTTCAGGTCACAGCAGTCCTTTCTGACTGAAGGTTGCACCATCACAGTGGTTGGAAGACAAAGAGGTTTTCTGCTAAGGATCCCCAAAGATGCTCTGTTTTAGCCAGTCAATTGGTTCTCTTCTTCCTTGACCTTTCTTCTATGCATCTGCTCTTCCCTACACTTACAATAAAACATTTTCCTTTGACACTGTGCAGGGCTCTGCTTAAAAAGAGCTTGGTGTAGTCAGGTGTGTTCCTGGTGAGCTGCAAGCTGTGCTACAAAGACCCCACTGTTTCTCAGAAGGCCATTCACTAATGTTCACTCAACAGAGGAGACCAACAGTACAGCAATATCCATCAACCCCTGCATTTGCCTGTAATTAAAGAAAGGTCAGGAGCCGTGCCTTTCTGAGAATCGCGCTTACCTTTGCATGCTCAAAACCCAAACGTAGACAAATTTCACAGTGTAGACATCCAGAAACGTGAAACCTGGGACATCAAAAATATTAAATAGCCAACCATATACATTTTTCAAGGTTTGTGAAATGGACTTGCCCCTGTGCTTGGGTACAGAGCTGTTGAGATTGTGTTTGGTACCTAACAGCAAAAGCTATTGTGTTCCAGTTTTTTCATGCCTCACTGCTACAGAAAGGCCCTGATTCACACCACTTCATTATCTTTCCTCGTTTTTATAGGCAGCCAGAGGGCATGCTGGATCCTCAGTTTGTTTGTCTGGATCCACTCATTAGTAAATTACGTGTAGTGAGCAATGACGTGCACCTGGACATTTAGTCTGAGTAGATTCTTTAACACTCAAATTAGTCGTGCTACTGCAGCAAGAAAAGCAACAGATCTTTCTGAAATGTGACTTTTTTTCTCTATGCGTTTGCATTTCTAGAAGCTGTAGCATCAGTGGAGAGGAAATAGTGAAGAGCAAGAATGAAAGAAAAGAAAGAAAAGCACAGGACTTTTCCCTGTGAAGTGCTGTTAACAATCCCTTTGCTGTGAGTACAACAATCCTGCAGGCAAGACCGTGGCCACATCATGGTGACAATATGAGTGGCAGCATTTACAATTTTTTCTGTACAGCTAAGTAAGAAATGCCAAAGAAAAACACAGGTGTTTATAGAGATTTAGCTGGGAAATTTGCAGCAATGTTGAGTGCAAGCCTGGTGTGCTGCTCTGGAAATCTGGAAACAGAAACTATCTACAAATCTGCTTTTAGGGACCAAGCCTTTAATTCCAACCTGGCTCTCTCGTGGTATCACTACATATAATTTGCTTTTGTAATGGAGGGAACTGGAACAGAAAGGGTCAGATACAGGAGACAAACAAGGCACAAAGTATTCCATATCCTTCTGGCAGAAACCCCTTAGAGACCACGGGCAACTGGTGCAAGAATCAGAGAGACACACAATCCAACACAACCCCTTGCTCTACTTTTACCATCATTAGCTGGGGACCACAGAGTTGGTAGTTAAAAATGTCTTCTAAAATAGCTTTAAGGATTGGAAATCTGATAAGGCAAATACAAGTGGCAAAGCTCCACTGACGTCAGTGAGACTTATATAAGGGAAGATTTTGTAATGGTAAAAATAATACTGGAGCTGAAAAGTCCTGCACACTGAACAAGGAAGTTTTTCAGGTTATCCTCAACACAAGCCACAGATTTGTCCTCAAAACAATTTCCCCACTGCCCTGCAAATAAAAACTGAACTTGGAATATTTCTGCAAAAAGCGTCACTTTGTGTGTGCAATCAAACAAGCATAATTCACTGCAAAGCTACTAACTAATAGGCAACTGAGATATTAGTACAAAATGATATTTTTAAATGTGAATTTTGAATTTATACATATGAGAATGTTAATGAAAAGATGCGACTGAAATGCAGTACATTTAGCCAATCCTGGGACAATATGGTGTGGGAGTCATTCTTCCTTCATACAATTCTACTTTTCAGGGCCTTCAAGTAAGTTGGTGTGAATTAACACTGCTCATTTGAAATCAATGGGAAAAAAATGGAGCTATGCCAAATTACATCAGTGAGGGATCCAGCCTTTTGACTTCAAGTTATCCTCAGTTAACACTGGCGTAATCATAAAAAGGCGACATTTACTTCCCTGTCCAATGAAAATAGCCTGGGTATTGGCTACTTTCAGAGAACTGCCTGAAAACATTACACAAACCATGAATTATTCACAGTATTAAACAAATAATTGTGACTAGTAAATAAATATTTGAAAGTAATGGCCGGTTCATACACCATTCACACATAGTGTAAGGGGGAGATATTCATCATATGAATTACCCATTAAGAATTACTGGCTCAGCTCTAGTTATAACTGATAAACAGTCATGTGGATAACAAGGCAAGTGTTTGGCACATCTCCTGCTTTCATTCCCAGCAATATGGCTTCCTTTTCAACAGACACATAAGCTCAATTATTTATAGCCCTTCTTCCAGAGAAACTGACTGCCTTCCATGCACCTGAAAGGCGGGAGCTGGCGCGCAGTTTCCCCAATCCCTACTTGTCTGGTTAAATTCCAGGCCAGGCAACAGCCCTCTGACAGAACCACATTCCTGCTGTAGTTTCAATTACCTAAATTATTCTTCACCTCCTGTCCTAAGCATGGGCATATTTTTGATGGCCTGAGCTGGGAAATGTGAATGCAAACTGCTACCAGATGTAGAGAGGAAGAATGATTTCATATCAGAGGCACTGGCCTCTGAGTCAAAATCTCTGAGCCTCTGCTGTGCCACAGGCTTTCTGTAAGCCACTTAGGCCCAAATCCCCAACGGTATTTAGGCTTTTAACTCCTGCTCATTTCAGTGAGAGTTAAAAGCCTAAATACCTCCATGGATCCGGGCTTTAGCCTCTGTGGTTTTGTCTCCACAGCACGGAAATATCCAAAGTGCCAAGCAGGCACATCCGAGATGACTCCCAACACCCTGGCTCTGAGAGAAGAGCAATATCCTGGTGCTGGAGAGTGGAATATAATCTGATTGTGGATAGCCCTCACCGCAGCATTCCCAGGAGCTAGCCTGGGTCCCTCCACACAACACTCCATTCTGCTGGGTGGGAGCAACCCACATGCCCCAAAATCACACTGCAATTTGGCTCACAGCCTGACTCATTGGGATACAGGGATCATCCCATAGGATTGGAGTGGTACACGGGCATTCTGCTGGTGGGCAGCACGTGAAGCACAGGAAGCCAACAGTTCTGTTCAGAAGTTTAGACCAGAGGTTCAACAGGTTCAGCTGAACAGTCCCATAAATTCCATTTTAATTCGGCTTCCACTGGCCACAGAAAGACAGCAAGGGGCTGGGCAACATGGTCCCTGATAAAATATCCAGCACTTTTCACTTATAACACCACCACAACATCTGACTGTGTTTGCAAAGGGAATCAGAGCAAATGGTTAAAAAACAGTTACGGTAGTTAAAAAAAGAAATGCTTTGCTGCTCTTCTATTGTCAGTTTTGGCAAGCAGCACGGGGGAAGCGAAGCGCTGATAACATTGCTTTATTGTTCATGTAGGTCCCAACCTTAACATGCTACATCTGTATCTTCTGTCTCAAGAAGTTGCTTTCTTTTCATCAAACACATTCCAGAAGTCAACAGTAAAAGCACTGACAAGAGACAGCAGATTGATCCATTAACTCTCACTCACTGCTAACAGTTCCTTGGCTGAAACCGGACCCTGCATTCCACTTGGGAAGATTTGGTAAGTTCAAAATGTAAACACGCTCACAGGATTTGGTTACAGCCCTCATGCAGTGCAGCCCCTGCCTCAGCATAGCAGGAGGTGCTGGGAATCTCCACAGGTGCTGTACCTCTTATTTTATACATGCGTAATTAAGGAACAACCAGGACAGGCCAAACGAGTCCTGTGTGCCTCGTGCTGCTATTATACTGCATTCTCAGTTAGTGCTAATCAATGTGGTTGCAGTGAAGGATATTACAGCACACAGCTCTTTCTAATATGTCTAACAATAATAATAATAATAAATAGTAATAATAATGAACTCTCCCTTCGCCAGAAAAGATGCAATTAAATGAGCATGTATTTTCCCTTTGGAGACGGGCCCTTAAGCATCTTCCTTTTAGCAGCAGATAAAATGAAGTCTTGCCTGTCATGGCTTTGAATTTGGTTTGCAAAACCAGCCTTCACTTCAAGTGAGGTTTATCCAACAGTGCTCCTTTGTTGAACTATTATTCTCCATCCATCCACGCACGCAGGGTCTCTGCTCCTGACCAGCCCTCCAGTGCACTGTAAAAGCAGGGCACAAAACGCCACTTCTCACGCGTTTGCTCCCAAAGCTGCAAAGCCCAGCACAGGCTCCGCTCCATGTGCGGCTCTCTGCCCCCCTCTACTGACTGCCACCGTCGGTCCCGGTCCAATTCCTGCATCCAGGGACTCAGCCCCAGATGCTGTTACCCTTGGAGAGGTGACAATACACCTTCTGAGAGGTGGCAAGATGCTGGCTTACCCTGGGAAGAAGCTGATTTTTCCTATGCAGCGGCTGGACAAACAAGGTTTTGTCCAAAGAGGCCTCTGAGTTCAGCTTCTGCCTTGCTCACAAAACAGAACGAGGGTTTGTGCTGTGAAATTAGACATGGAGGTAGAACATCACTGCAGTATTTCGGCCAGTCCCTGAATACTGGGGCTCAAGATGTTGTCTTTGGTGTCCCATCAGGTTCTTGGGATGAATGACATTTTCCAGGATGGACACCTTCTTCAGCTGAAAAGTTACTGTTCTTCAAGATTTCATATATTTTTATATGACAGTGGCACTTCCCAAAGATGACTTTTCAAAGAAACATGCCTAATCAAAGAGCCACATTTCTGAAAAAGTGCTTTTGGTGCACATCTACCTATAAGTGCCCTTTGCTCTTCATGCAGACATGGCACCACACACAGTCCTGGAGCTCATGAGCAGAAGCAGCAGAGATTGTTATGGGGAAATGCCAGGAGATGCTGCACTGACATCACTGGGATTTTTGCCACTGATTTCAGTAGAATCATGAGTTCATGCAGGACTCTGCTGCCATTGGACTCAGGGTTTAATTACACAACTTCTCACTAACTGGCTCTCTAGGTCTCTACAAGGCTGATTTCCCTCTAGTCTCACTCCAGGGGTTAGTTCTGACTTGTTGCAGGGGCCTGTTGGAAAGCTTTGTGCTCCTTATACCTCCCTTCTTCCTCTGGTACTGCACAGTCCCAGACACAGCTCCCTGTGCCAGGCGTACCTGAGGATGCGTCATCCATGTTTACATCTTAACAGCTTCAGTTTTCTCTCCCTTCTTGTCTCAAGTTTCCAGGCCTCTTTTGCCTTTCCCCTGCTTTTCTCACCTCTGTGATTGGGCCTTATGTATTTAATATCCTTTTGTTACACATATCCATAAAAAGATCCTGATCTAGGGAAAATGACTTCTTGTTGTTATTATGGATCTGGATTGGCAATTTGGTCTGTTTCTAGATAATTTTGGCCTTCTGGCATGACCATTAAGAAGTCACTCCCCTGTCAGATCCAACTCTGCCTGTACAGAGAGATGCCCTGCACATTCCAACTGCAAGTCCTTCAGGACTCACAGCAGTGAGAGCAATGAGACTTGAGATTTGGACAGCAATGGGAGCATCCCCGCAGCAATTCAGGGCAGAGAACTTCCAACCCCTTCATTTGCAGCAGACTTGCAGTCAAAGGCATACCAGCAGCACACTGACCAGCTTCAGTCCTGCTCCTTTGGGTACCTTAAGCAGCAGAGCACACCCTGTTCAGGCAGCAGCTGTTGAATATGCACGTGGCATCCCAGGCAGGCTTGTCCAGCCTGCCCCAAACCCGGGGAAGATTAAAGCTGGCTGTTATTTGGCTATCTGCTCTGCAATCACACCTCCTGTTGCACTGTAGGGGCATGGTGGGTGAGCAGGGGACCGTGCCCCTCTCTGTACTGCACTCCCAGGAGCAGCACGAGTGGCCTGAGCAGCAAGGGGGGCTTGAAGGCTGGACGGAGGAGTCCTGCCTGCCTGCAGCCTGCCTGGTTTGTCCTACAGCAGCCATGGGATTCACAGCAGTCACACACAGTGATAATTCAGTCTACCCCTTTCCTCCTTACACTCTGGAAAAGAAGGCAGACTTAGGGCTGGAATAGCCTGGATTTATTTCAGCTGCTTTCTCAACAATAATCTGTTAAAGGGAGAAACATACTTCTGTATGAAGTTGCTGTTTGCACTATGTATTTTAAATCCTGGGATGAGCATGAGAGGAACTATCATGGAGATTTAAAGAAAATTAATTACCACCTTTCTTACAGCAGTTTAGAGTTTACAACAATATTTTACTTGTCTTGGATCCTGCAGAGGATTTTTAGGATCCTGGAATCAGATGCTGAAAGTCACTGCATTGCACTGCTACCTGATGTGAAGACAAAGCAGCTGAGTTATGTATGAGCACAACTAACGTGAAATAAGAATAAATCTGCAAATTCAGATCCTTAGATAGGGTTATGTACCTTTTCTGCACACAGAAGTACAACAGTAACTAAGAGAAAGGTAAGAACAATTTGGACTCTTCAGTGGAGACTCTGAGGAAGTCTCAAGTTCCAGACAGAGAACTTAAAATCACAAACGGCTTCTCATTATCTTTACCTAAATTTGCAAAAGTCAAGACAGGGCTATAGCTGACAGAAAACCAGATTTCCTAATGTCTGACATGGTTGTTCAGAGGCATTTTCAACATGAGAACGATGAAAAAAAATCCAATGAATCCCTGCTGACCTGCTACATAGCTGCTTGGTGTCACACACTCAAAATGGTCCAACGATGACTGTTAGCAGGGCTGCCTCAAAAGCTTCAGTGTCTCACTTTGGCTAAGCAAGTTTAACTTTGCATACTTATTTAAAAGTTGTTTGTATCCCTTAGTTCATGAGGCCAGGGTGAAAATTTTGTTGGAATAATCTTTCTCATGAGATCTCCAATAATACCTGCATCCAGCTGGGCTAGAAAAACACTGGGAGCAACCTTTGAGAGACTTTCCTCATTTTGCCTTCCAGTTCCAGCTGAGACTCGGAAGAGCAATATTTTGTAAGCAGGACCAGCAGTGGGAGAAGGAAAAGTTTGCTAAGTCTTGGTAAACATATCCCTATGAGCCAGCTCTGAGTGCCTGCCTCTGCACATACCCAGAGTCCAAGGGACCACAAACAAGTGTAACTGGCTGTACAAATCATATATTCTCTTGATAGAAAAATACAACTGCCTATGTGCCTGAGCCTCTGCACTTAAGTAATTGAGGAAAATAAGTCACTTTTAATTTCAAAAAGCTCTCAGCTGAGTCCTTAGTAATTAAGATAGCATGGATGCAATAAATCAGTACATGTGCCAACCCACAGAGGTCAAATATAATCAGGCAGCAAATTATAGTAAACATTTATGAATCCCTTGTATACGGCACATGACCCCACCCACTCGTTCTGGCACAGAGGTTTGCTGTTGATTGCACTGGTCCTTCTGGCATTTCATGTCCTCAATGCAAGTCACACCAAGTAGCCACCCTGAAATATTGTACTAGAACATGATCAGACTCATTTTAATCATTGTGTGTATTTTAAATGATGACTAACACACCAAGAGGATGAGAGAAACCAAAATGGTCAGGAAGCTTTTTTTAAAAGAGGAACAAGGAACATGTAAATTGAGGATTCTATTTAAGCAACAAGAAACTCGGTGCATCCTTCTGCAGGGGAAGGTTGGGCTTGTGGCTGAAGCACAGAGCTGGGCTGTAAGACCCTGCTGACCAGAGCAATTCTCCAGGATAGCACAACAAACCCACGGCAGAGTCCCTGGGACACCAGAGCTCCTCAGCTCCCTGTCTGTGGAAGAGGGCTGATTATGCTCCCACCCTTTATTTGTCTTGCCCATCTACACCAAAAAACACTTCATTGAAAGGGACTGTCTTTAATTAGGTGTCTGTGTGTGCTTAGCACAGTAAGGTGCCAATTTTAGCTGAGGTCCCTGAGTGCTCCTACCTGGCAAATGAAACATGCATTTACTGCAGGGTTAACAACCAGCTGAGATTACCTGATCTTATTATTTCATTTGTACTGCTGTCACACCTAAGAGCAGCAGCCACAGACCTGAACCTGTTCTGTGTTTGCATTTAATGCATACAGCACATAATGACAGTGCCTCTCCCAAACAGCTTAGAATTCAGTTTTACTTTCCCTTCCCCCACTGCCAACTTGGACAGAGTTTGTTCAGGGAATGCTTTTCAGATATATCTGCCATTGTGACAGCTTCAAGCATCTTCTTATGCCTGCTCTGATTAGATCTGGCTAACACCTGACAAGTGCAGATGAGACACTGATCACAACTAGAAGGAAAGTGAGAAATATCTTCTACCAAAAGGTTTAAAGAAACAAAAACATTTCCTGTGTTTTTAAATGCAGTAATGTTCCGCTGATAATTTTTTTTTTTAATAAGAGGAAAAAGTAAAACCCAAATAAGAAAGGCCAAAGAAACAATTTGATGTTTTGTCTTTAGACATGCAATTAATGTTGGTGAAATTGCAGAGTTTTTATCAGGGGTTAACTTGAGAAAAAGCATCCCTACTGTATTTTCCTCTAGAAAACTTTGATACCAAAATGTCAGAGACTCCTACACACAAGCAGAGAGGGTTTGGGGAATGAAATCCACCCCTAACTGTAATCTTGACTTCAGTCTACAGACCTTGAAGCTTCTCTTGCATGTTACAGTATCTAGGGAAGCCTTGTACAAGACACTACATGCTGCATTAGAGGATTCTTTGGGTGCTGAAGTGGAGCTTCTGGTAGGGGATGAAAGAGATGGAGATGTGAGATCTCCCATGTTATGAGCCATTTCCTTTCCCTGTGGTGGCACTGATCCTTGAGAGAGACTTACTTTCTCCTAGGAAAAAACTTTTCAAAGGAGGTTCCTTACCAGCTGCAGATGAAAGGACAGGAGCTGGCAGGAATATCTCGTCAGCATCAGTGCCTGTTTTATACTTTGCACACACCTGGAGAGTCCTGGAATACAAGAGAAACCACCTCTACATCTTTGGTTACCAGAGGAGTTCCCAGAGCAAGTCTGGGACTCTTCAAAAACTGGCATTTTACCAAGACGCCACAGACAACAGGAATAAAGTACTTTTTCCTTTGCCTTCTTCAAACTGGAAAGAGACCCTGCAGCTTCATTTGGTTTGTGCAGGGGTGCACAATGGACAAAGCAAAGACTGAAAAGGAGACTCGTCCCAGCACTATTCAGCTTTTCATAGCTATCAAACAAGGATAGTTTCTGAAAAGGAAATTACTTTTGTTTAAATAG
>JAYDZK010000169.1:1874662-1917718 GCA_034509185.1 Euphonia xanthogaster
GACACAGCTACAGCTGCCTAGCACAGGGCAAGGCTACAAACCTGTGCTCTTAATTGGGCTGGACAATTCCAGTTAAAATAACAGTGATGGCTCTCAAATTGCTCTAGTTTATCTGGTTTAATCTGAATTATCTAGCTCAGGTTAAAAAAATCCAAATCAAGAACACATCTGCATTTTTTCTATGGAAATACATATCAGCCCTATTTTTGTTCAGGTGACAGAAACCATAGGAAAGCCTTCACCTTTTCTTCTTGTCCCTAATTATACCACAATTTATTCCCCCTTCTAGATCACAAGCAACTCTGAAAATCTACTCCTTCTCCTTAAAAAAGACCATAAAGTATAAATCCCAAATTAAAAAAAATCAGTATCTCAAGTCCCTATCTTACAGCTCCCTTTGCAAGGGAAGGGCTCAGCCACACATTCAGGGATTTCACCAGTTCTCTCTGCAAATGCAGGGGTTTTCCTCCATATGGGAAAGGCTGGAATATCAAGGAAACTACATTCCACTTAAACTTTCTGCTGTTGTGACACTTCCCTCTACCCTTCTGTTTGTTTTACCCCTTTCCTTGTTCAGCCAGGCAGCATATCCTTTCTTCTTTTCCCACATTTGCCTATTCCTTTTTTCCTATGTTCCCCTTCACTAATTTCCACCTCCTTGTAAAGTCAGCCTGCATCATCCTCATAACAATGCAAAAAGAGAGGGTAGAACATTACTGAGTTATTTCTTCTCAGGGATGTGTCAGACCTCACCAGGACCTGTGGCCTAATATGCTCTGGCTTTTCCTTCTCCTCCACCAAATCCCACGACAGAGCACAACCTCCAGCCTGTGCCATCACACCCTCTGTATATTGTCATTACTCCTCCACCTCCACCACAGCCAACTTTCTGTCCTTTGCCTCATCATTCTCTCAGGTTTTCTCACCTCACTCAGACTCCTCCCCTCTCCTTATTTCTCTTTATTCACCCCAGGCTGTGAGCCAAATGCCTCAGGTCTGATAGAAAAAAAAAAAACAGAGAGAGGGCAAAAAAGAGGGAATAAAACTCCCCAACTCCAAAGGTCTGCATAGGATTAAACCCCATTTGCCCCAGATGGCTTGGAGACAAGAGTAAAAGAGAATTCAGACACAGAAGGATGAGATAGTCAGACTTTCCAAGTCAGCAAGTAACACCAGAAAACATACTGGGCTAATTTCATTCACTTGATACCAATGCAAATTACTGGTGGTGGGGATCAAGGCTGGGATTTTCAAAAGGGTTAAAGCTCATGTTTTTAAAAGCTCTTTACTCACTTAGGAGTCAAAGTCCCATTTTCAAGAGGAAGTTCAGAGCAAAAACCCCCTTCTGGGAGTCAGTCCTAATTCTACTAGTCAGACAGGCATTCCCAGATCCTGACTTTGTCAGCCCCTCATTTTCACTGGCAAGGTCCCCAGGATCTCTCTCAGTGTGGGCAGGCACAGGCTATGCCTTGGCAGGGTGATCACCCACTGGGTTGGGTGGCACAAGGGACACAAAGCAGCCTCCCCAGATCCTGTGCTTAGAGCTGCCCTCTGTGACAGGACTCAGAGGTACTGATCCCTGGAACCCTCATCCCAACTCCATCATCAGCTGAATGTGCAGCAAGATTTAACTGAGGGCACTCCCCTGGCCAGAGGTAAACACTACCTGGTTCTGGCCATGAAGGTGGTGTGGGAAAGCCCTGTCCTTCCCTCTCCCCATGCATGTGTTGGCCTGGGCATGCCCAAGAGAACTCCAGATCCCTGTATGTGCTCTTCCATAAATGCCAACATCTTCCTCACCACAATCAGCGGCACTTACTCTCTCCAAGTCATCCAGGGTACAAATTTCAGTGATATCTTAGGGCCAGAAGTTTACAGATGTTGACTTCTCCAAACTGCACTCACATAAAATGTTCTTCGGTGAATTAGGAACATAGGCTATCCATTTTCAATTGAATTTGCACCTTTGAGCTCTAGAGGTGCTTTTTAAAAATCCCAGTCCTGTAAACACAGACAGCAATGAGCACCAAAAGACTGGTTTGAAACAGTTCACCACCCCCACTGGAGGACACATTCCTGCATGCACCCCAGTCCCTGGCTGGTACACCAACGGAATGCCCAGATGGTCAAATATGCCAAGCACACCCAACTATTCTTCACCACCCAATATTCTCACCAAGGAGGGCACAACTCAGCACTGCTTTTCTGAAGTGAGCCTGGTGTTGAGATCTTTTGAAAGCCAGGCCCTACTATTTACTACTGCTCTGAACAGCTCCAGTCTTTTAATATTTGCTGGCAGAAACGGTACCTTTGTCTCCAAGGCAGCCTCATCTTCCTTTCCAGGCATAATTTCTGACTTCAGTAGCAATAAAGGTAGATTAACCAGCTATTTTGAAAATCCCACCATCTATATCATGTCGCAGCATCTCAACACCAATTAAATTTTGGATCTTGAATCTTTTCAACAAACTGACAGTTAATGATCTATAGGCAAAGACTGTTTGACAAGCACAGCTGAAATGTAAAGCCATATGTGAAAATCACCATCTTTTCACACACAACTTGTGAAGAGAAAGAGGAAAATATGAATCAAATTAGCTATCATTATAAACAGTGGTCTGGAAATGAATCACAGATGTTTTGATGGAGAATGGGATTTTCGTAACACAATTCTTCTGAAAAGTGCCCATTCTGCATGAAAAGGATCCTTTTTTTCCCTGAAGAAACTGATTGTTCAAAATATTTAAGTATTCCAGCCATGCACAAAGACATTTTTGCATGCCTCTGCAATGTTCCATGGGAGCTGGATTTTGTTCTTTGGTGTTCATCTAAGCCAAACTCCTTAAGTGAATTACATTTCAAATGTCATATATCTATCATCTTTAAGGGAGGAGACCACAGACGATCAGTTCAAATAGAAGCCAGGTTTAAAGAAGCTTAAAGAAAGAAGTCTAAAGCCAGGTCCTATGGCAGCTTTTCCAAACAGAAATATTCTGGTCTTTCACCTTACATTTTCTGGTTATTAATCTTTTCTTTTTTTCTTTTCTTCACTATGGTTACAGTTCCTTTCCTCACTCCATGTTTATGCTAGACATGCATCAGTAACAGCCCTGTGATAAGCAGAAGAGCAAGTGGATAAAGGTCACTGCATCTTGTACCCTTGGCCAGCAGCACTTGGAGTCATGTCCATCTCTGGGGCATAACTAAATGCAAAGTAAAAGAAAAAATGCCTGAAGTTTAATTGAACATGTACTCAGTGTGGCCATCTATTTAAGAAACAGTAATTAGTATTTGTGGGGGATGTTGGCAACATGAAATTAAGAGAACAAGGTGATACTCTTCACAGGATTGGGCAGAAGGAATTATTTATGGCTAGTGGAATATGAAGGTACTGTAAGAAGGGTAGAAAACTCAATTGTACCATAAAACCTTTGACATCGAATGCTTACAGATTTTAGTTCCCAGGCATGACAGTGCAAAGTGTGGGGGTTTTTCAGTACAAAAACACTTTAATGACTGAGCTGGGGAAGGTCCACGAGATAAATGACCAGACTGGGCCAGTACATTTGCATGTCTCATTTTTGGAGGATGCACAGAAGGACTCTCAACCCCAGGCAACAGTAAAATCAACAGCAAAGCACAGGCCTGTCCAGACTCCCTTGCTGACCTGTGGAAGAAGATGCCTGCTCTCCTCTGATGCACTCTGTGGGCTAGAGCATTAAAAATCCTGATCCCTTCAAAAGAGGAATGCTGTCTGTGCAGCCTCTCCAAAGGGAGAACCAGAACAGTGCATTATGTGGCATGATTCCTTCCAAAGATTTTTTAATCAAGTAAAACGGAAACGTGGTAAAGCCCAGAATAGAGCTCGGCTTAATATGTTTTAATAAAAAACAAAGAAGGCCCTGTTTTGCACTGTATTGTTCAGGCTTGCCTTTAGGCACGTGTGGAAAAATGTTTACTAAATAACTCAAATGCTTAGCAGTGAGATGCATTTTATTTCAAACTGAATTTTCTGCAAGTGTACACACGCCAAAAGGGACGCAAAAGGTCATCAAATGATTGCAGGTACCAATCTGTCAGTGCTGTTCTTGCAGGCACAAACCCCTCCTCTGCACCAAGAATGAGACACAGAAAAACACAAACCAAACTTATTCCTCTGTCCAAAAAAAAACCAAACACAAACAAAGAAAATGAAACAAACAAAAAGCAAAAACCAAAACAAATACAAAACTAGAAAAAAAAAACAGAAAAAACCCAACAAACTAACAAAAAACCCTAACAACAAGAACAACAAAAACAAAACAAAACAAAACAAAACAAAAAAAAAACCCAAAATACCTCACCAAACCTGAAAGAAAAAATATGTCCCAGCAGCCATGCATTGGATGATTGTCTTTTTAACAGTAGGGCCATGATCCAAGCTCAGTCCTCACTCTGCCAGGTGAGTAAAGGCATTTGAGAAGTGCCTGACCAGAAGAACCAGATGAAGAATAGCTCCCTCTGGCCTAGATTAATTTCCTTGATATACTTCAAGCAACACCTTCAGCACACTCAGCCGTTAAGCCAGTCCCAAAACCAAATGAAAAATAGGACTCAAATGCCCTCCCATCTCCTCCCCCATCCTTAACAAATCAATTGTAATGTTTGTGGCTGGCATAGCTGAGTTTTCTTTAAAAAACATTTTAAAAGCCCCAACATCCAAACTGATTCATTATTCCAAAAGATTTTAACTTCAACTAAATCTCTCACTCTTTTGAAAAAACACCTCTTAAAAAAAAAGTCTGATCTCCTTTGCATAGGACTCTACATCTTGCCAATCAGACTGAAATACCTGCATCTCCAAGTCAATTTAAAAAATAAAAGGAAGGTGCCTATTTAAACATTGTTCTTGCATATCAGATCCCCCACCATGACATGGCTGGAGTTTGAAACTAATGCCAGGCGGACCTCGGGCAGGGCTGAAAACACCTATAAGGTACAACATGTACCTGCCAACTGCACCATTTCCAACTGAAGTCTACAGCCTTTTTAAGTTATCTGCTGCCTTAATCATCTCCTGCTTGTACTTTCCCACTTTCCTAGCAGCCACAGTGCAATCTCAAAGGCTGTATTTAAAAAGGTGGCACACTCGACCTTTGAACCACATGTTGCTGAACAACTCGCTGCTGTTTTAGGTAGAAGTTAAACACAGCATGCTGAAGTGACATCTTTCAAAATCTTCTGTTGTTTGGAACAATCACTTTCTGAGAAGAAAGCAGTGATGCAAATCCCTGCTAGTAATGAGCAGGAATGCTGCCTGAGTATTATCAGTGATCCTGCAGTTACCATCCTAAGATGTCTGTAACTACTGCCAAAAACAACACCACTTACCCATTCACAGAATATTCCCAACAACTGCAAGTTTGTTCCTGACTTCAATATCCCTTTTAGTCTGAAAAGAAATTACCACACTGATTTATTCTATAGATCAAGTGCTTCCTGTGGGTAATCAAAGTCTTCATAAGCATCTGCAGCTTCAATTGCTTAATTTCTACCACTCTGGAGAACACACATGTGTAAAGGAGCCAGCTGGATTCTGCCGGTTGTTTGTGCATCCTCACCCAGAATCATTCCCATCAGTTACAGCTAAAGTGATTTATACCGCGGTGGGCCCTAGGGGAACTAGGCAGGACCAGGGCACTGTAGCCCTGCCTGCAGAGCTCAGTCTGTGTGCACAAGGAGCAGCAGATGCAGCAAGGCAAGGGACTCATGAAACATCTGGCAGCAGCGAGCCCAGAGAGAAGATCTTCTTGCAAGGGAGTTCTGTGAGTTTTGTCAGCTTCCAACAGCCTCTTGCCCAGGATAATGTGGGTGGCAAGTTGAAAGGCTGTTCTAGATCCTAGGGTTTGTCCTTTTGTGGAAATCGTTGCAAACCACGCTGACTCTCAGGGAATACTGCAGGAGAACACCCAAAGTCAGATTAGCGGCTACCGGCACAGCAAGGACACCCAGCCGACCAGCAGCTCCTGTGGGACTCCCTCTGCCAGCTGGGGCCAGACAACCTGATGGCTCAGCCCTTGGCAAAACGCAAAGCAGAAGGACTCATTTTGCATATGTGATTTGTACAGCCAGGACACTCTTGCACAATAAAGCTGCCCTCATTCATGTGGACTGGATTCAAAGAAAAATGTCAGCGAGAGCCACTCCATTTCTTCAGCGGATTTGAATGAAAAGAACAATTTAGAAAGATCAGTTGCTTTTCTCCAGTCACAAGACCACATAATGTCTTTTATGTGGCCACTTCCCTCAATTCTGTTTAAAGGCTGCTACCTTTCCTGAGCTAACAGGGGCTGTGCACTCAGCAGCTTTTCTGTATGTGAAACTCTCCCTAAATCACATGGGAATGCATTTGCATATGAGCTCCTGGGAGGCAGCATTTGTCATCCTCATTTTCTGTCTTTTGACGTGAAGAAAAATGGATTTATCAGCAAACTAGAGAAAACAGCCTTTTGCATATTTTTGTACAAAACAATTCAAATACTGAGGAAAGGGGAGGAGCTTTTTCACAACCTAGAGGCAGAATTAATGTCCTCTGGATACAATGACATCTGAGGGAGACCCTCAGCTCTCCGTGTTTAATATGGGACTCTGGTAGCTGCTTATGAGTTCTAATGCTCAGGCATCTTTGATTGCAGTCAAAGACATCACTGATCTCAAACAGTAAAAATCCTTCTGTTTTTCATTTAAGTGTCTATGGAAGGTTTTTCCCACCTATTGACTTACTGAAATGAGATGAATTTTTCTCAAATATGAGATACCTCTGTATTTCCAGGAGCACAGGCTCAAGCTGAAGATGGGAGTTTAGGATACATCCTCACTATCTCTGGTGAGCAGGACCTGAGTTAGTTGGGCCTAGACATGAGCAGCCTCAGCACAAAGCGAGTGTATCCTAATGATCCTATGTCACCACACAGCTCTCACCCAGGGAGTCCCCCAGGAACTGGCCTTTCTTTTAGATGAAGAGCTGTAAAAAGACAGAGAAGGACAAGCCAGGCTGGAATGACTTAGCTTCCACCCAAAGTGTGACTATCCCAAATCAACCCAAAGCCCATATTATAATCTTGCTCCCAGGTCTGCTGCTGTCATCTGTGTTGATGAAAGTGCCAAGCTCACTGCAAGGTTTTGCATGCGACACAGAAAATATAAAGTACAGGTACTAAATGCCCAGCCTGACTGTGTGCTGAAGGCACAAGCTGCAGATCAAAGGTGCCATGATAAAAGAGAGTTTGAACATTGCAAATCTTGCAAAGTGACACTTGAGTTTTTCAGAAAGTTGAATCTCACAAAAGCCTCTCAGCTTCCCAACAGCAACGCTGCTGAGAACGCAGCTGAAAATGGATGTCCTACAAGCAATCAGCTGTGCATCTCCACAAAAAGGAAGTTCCAACAAGCTTCTCAGATCTCTCTTCAACTTCTAATCAACTATAAAGAACAACAAAATGAGAGAAGCAGGAAGCCATGCTTCCTACTCTTTCATGACAATCCTTTGAAACTCCTCCACTAAAGCAAAGATTTAAATACTTTCCTAGTCATAAAATAATCTTGCTTGTTTTCATCAGTGTGCCAGTTTCAGACACTTGGAAAACTCTTCTCTCACCTCAAGCAAATAATACCCCCATGCAGTTACTGAGTTTCATTAGCTTTGTTTGCCACAGGAAGCCCTCCTAGCACTGCCCAGATGGGTAGAAAAGGAAGGGCACCTCAGGACAGCCGAGTCAATGAGTGAAACAGGAGTTGGGACATGCAAATGTTGGGATTGATTCTGTCTCAGGGTACCTGAGTAATCCTGAACAGATCATTGCTCTGCCTTAACTCTCCAGCTACAAAATGCAGTGGTAATTCTCTGCCTCAGAGGAATGCCACGGTGCTGCAATCACGAAGGCTCAGCTACTGTGGGGCTGCAGCACTCATAAATATTTAAAGAGAATGAAATCAGAAGGGAGCAAACGACAGGGGGTTTTAAACCACTTCAAATTCACTTTTTCCACTATGAATACAAGTATGGAATTGGTAAAACCAAGTAATCTGATCTTACTGCAGTGATGCCATAACAGGCAATGTTAATCATAATGTTAAGGCAGCATAGTGTAGAAATGTTTCTTTCTGGCACTGTCTCTTCTGCTGGTTGTCACACACCCCTAGGAGTTGAATGAGTCAAGATATGGGAAAAAAAGCCCATCATCATGACAACACAGCTTGCCTGCTACTTTCATGAACTCTTCAGCTAGGCCCCAGGTTTTCCAACTCTCCAAGGTGTGGAAACAACATGTTTGCAGATGCTTCCTCTTTGCTCACACTGAACTTGGAACTTGGCACCTGGTGGCACAATCAATAGGGCTCCAGAAAGGTCTGAAATGAAGCCTGAAACTCACATGTACCAGCACTGACCACAGGGCACACCTTGGCCTATAAAGGATCCCGGAAAGGTCCACACGTTCCATTCCTCACGTTGAAAGTAGCAGCAAAGCCCGCCCCCAACACTGATCCAGATGTTTTGGAAAGCCAATTGCAGGTGTGGACAGTTACCTTGTATCACATCCTCAGGTGATGTGAGCTAATGCTGAACTTCCAGGAGGTTACAGCCCTGAGCTCTTGGAAGATGGCAGCGTTCAATCATGTGATACACAAGACTTCCAATGATTAAACTGAGACCTAATAGCAACACTGCACCTGTGTTTTTAAGGACATCAAATATTCCACAATTTAAGGAGCCATATTCTGATGACTCCAGCTTCTGCATTTCCCTTGACTGACTGGCTCTTCCAAGCAAAATCTCTTTAGGAATGCTCAGACAACTCCAGGAAGAGAAAATTCATTGGCCTGATGTTCTATACAGTGCCTTTGTGGCAGTCCAGCATGGCAAGATCCTGCCACTTCAGCAGCAGGTACTGAGTACTCACGTAGGTCTGCTTAGCAGTTACTAAATAGACATTATTTTGCAGAAAGCATAAAACTAACAAACATAATGGATGCTGGGGTGAGACATGCCGTGACTGCTTTCCCACCCAATGCCATATGTGCAGAGCTTTTCTTTTTGGCAGTACAATACCCAGCGGTTCAAGCCCACAGAGTCCCAAAGTTTATTGTCTGCCAGATGGGCTGTGAAATGTATACTGTTCATAATGGGATTATGCAAGTTGTGCATTGTTTAAAAAATAATCTGAGCATTATCCTTTCTACCCTTTTAATGGGTTTCCCTTTGATACAAATTAGAAAATCCAATTTTTCTTTTTAAATACTTGCTGTAGATATCTGCTTTCAGCTTTACAAATGACATCTTATTCAGGCACATACTTCAACAGTATTAAGGAAAACCAAGATTTTTTTTTCCCCATAAATGAAAGCACAAAGAACATGTTATTGTATGGAACTATACATATTCGCTCTGATGACATACCTGTATTTCTCAGGGTCCCAGAAATAATAAACAATACATAATGACACAGTTGCTACAATTCATAGCTGTTAGCTCCAGTAGAAGAAACAACTATTTTTGGATATATTTTGCAGCTCCTGAAGGCAATGAAATTGTGCTTAAATGATTACCTGAACTAGAAATTGTGCAGTTCACCTAAACTTCACATGGGGATTTTCTTGTAGTCATTGACACTCCCAAGGATTTCACAGAATTTAAATACAGACATATTCAAATTTAGGTGACTCTCCATGATCAGATTTTCATGTTCCTCTAATCAACCATTCTGCCCATCACCAAGAAACTGTGGCCTCACAAATGAAACTGTGTGCCTTTAAAAGCAAGGCTCAGCATGACCAATGCTGTTCCTTGAGCTCTATACACTGATGTCTCCTGTCTATCAAAGCTCTGTCTGATTCACACTCATCCCTTGCTCATCCTCCTCTCTGAATCCTGATAGGAAGAGCCTTTGAAATCCACTCACACTTCATCCAGCAGTGAACATGGACCATGCTCTGGGATGTGTTTTCAGCACCACCAGTGCCAAGCAGGGCAGGTCCGCATCTCACACCACAAACCCAGACTTCTCATGGGACCAAATGGTTTATTTGATTAAGCACTGGGGCTGGTTTGAACTCAGGAAATTTAGTGTTATTTGGGAGTCAGGGCTTGGGAGAACTTCCAGAGCTCACCAAAGAAAAGATTCCAAGTTCTGTTGAATGCCATTGGGTTTGGATCAAGTGCTCAGGAACAATTTCTCTTCTTACCAGCACTGCAGAAATTACCTGGAGCTTTTGTGACAAAGGTCCCAGATCCAAGCTCTGTCTGCTGCAAGGCACCACCAGGAACAGGCGTAATGTGCTGTGTCCCTAGGAAAAGGCCCTCGAGCTCTGACCTTCAAGGCATGCCAGAAGCCAAGGCCACTGGTGGCCCCTTCCATCTAGACAGCCTGCTACACCACTCTTTCATTAGCTACAGCTTGAACTAATCTTGTTAGCACTGATGCAGCATCAGCCTGAGGGCCAAAGGGTTGAAATGCCCCTTTTGCACACAAAACTAATGTGACACTCTCAAGTAAGGATGACTGAGTTTTGAAATGGTGCAGAACAGACATTTTTATCACTGTCTCAGAATCCTCCCGTCCCGCTCCCCCTGCCGTGGGGAATCAGGGATGGGATTCACCCACAGGTGGCAGTGCTTCAGTGGCAAACACAACCACGCTGGGATCCTGCAGAGCCAAACTGGCTGCAAAAGAACATAGGTACACATGGCCTGGTGTTAATATGGTTCCATAGTCAAAGCAGCTGGAAAATGAGTGAAAAAAAGAGATTGAGTTTCTCTGGGTTAAAGATATTACAAGGGAGAACAAGAATGAATAGTGGCCTGTAGCCACTTTGAACAAAGCAAAATGTGGAATATTACCTGATTCAAAATCATGAAATTGAAGAGAATTAACTGATAGACATTTTTCAGTTCCCCTCCAACTAAGAGGAACGAAAGGATTTGATAAGCTATGGAAACTCACTTAGTAAAACCACAGCATTAATTCTTGTGATAAGGAAGCAGTTATTTTTCTTGAAAGAGTTCATTGTTCATAAGTAATGTAAGGACAAATTCCAATTCAGGAAAATACATTTCATATCAAAATTTAATACAACATCCAAGAGTGACAGGAAATTTGTGGCAGCAGGATTAATTTTTTTAAAGTCCAATTCTTGAGGTCTATTTTTAATATTGATTCATAAAACTGTTGCATTAGTCAAACATTTTTGAAGCTGTGATTTGCTAGTGGTTTGGCTCCTTTGGGGAGGGGAAAGCTTGAAAACATTCTTGTCTTGGCCAGAAAGTATGAACTTGTTCTTGCTTTTAAACTCCTCTGTGCTTCATGAATTCAAATATTGGTGCTGCAGTAGAAAAGTGAAGTGAAAATGTGAAAAAAGACTTGAGCAAGGCTCTGCTGTGTTAGATGTTGCATAACGGCATCAAGTACTTTGTGTTGGCAATAATCTGAACATCTCCATCTTTTTTCCTCTCCAACATTCCTCAAATAGTGCTTAGGACTTTTTAAGACATTGAGTTTGTGTCTTTTTATTTCATTCTGAGTAAGTTTTAAAACATCTGGTGGTTTCCAGGTTTTCTC
This sequence comes from Euphonia xanthogaster, assembly GCA_034509185.1. Classification (NCBI taxonomy): domain Eukaryota; kingdom Metazoa; phylum Chordata; class Aves; order Passeriformes; family Fringillidae; genus Euphonia; species Euphonia xanthogaster. The sequence goes on from JAYDZK010000169.1 coordinate 1,886,257, forward strand.
TGCATTCATTTAAAACTGGAAAGTTAAATTCTCCTTTAAGTCCTCGACTTCATGTGTTAAGACAGCCCATGAGAACTGACAAAACACGAAAAAAGAAATGTATGGCAGATGCAGGCCTGGTTTATTCTATTGTAGTCAGAACACTGAGGAACTGTTTGTGTCCCAGGCAGCGGGAGGCAGCTGACTGAGGGAACCTGGGCCATGGCAGAAGCACAGTGTCGGCTGCAGAGCAGGACTGGCACAGCAGGAGAAGGAAACTCCCCATGCATAGAGCACCTTCCTCACACACGGGCCCCAAAAAGGGCTGTCACCAGCTCGGGTTCTTCCCCTTGCACTGCACGCTGGCAGGGCCCTCTTGCAGCTACGTAACCAATCCCTTCCTTTCCTGCTGGCTTCATGATGACTGTGTTTCTCCCTGACCACTCCTTCACTTTCTCATTTTGCCTCTCCATTTTCTACCATTCCTTTAGTAAAGGTTAAACCAATTTAAAGCTTTCAGCAGAAGCATTCAATCACCCAGGAGCCTCGTAGTGCCTGTTTGTCCTTGGAATGGGCATAGAGCAGGCAACAGCAAAGGAAGATTTTCCATGCACTGTCCCATTCGGGATGCTGAGTACCTTGACCTGCAGCTCTTCTCCCATAAGGACACGAGGGTACTTCACTATCTTCTAGCACCTCTAGGACCCTCAGTGAGAGCTACAGCATCAAACAAGGGTGGGGCTGCCAAATGCTGCCAGCTGGGGTGAGATCATCTGGCTGAGGACATAGCCCAGAGACCATTTGCTTTTACCTGGGCTTGAAAGGCCACTTTGCTTCCAGCCAATAACCAAAGGCTACTTGATTCAAATGATCTGCTGGCACTTCACATTTCATTATTGAACCTCTGAATAACCCTCATCCAGACCCTAATTTTCCCCTCAACAGTCCAACTGGATACCCTAAATAAGTCAAAGCACAGTGCCCAGCAGTCACACAGTGCTGACTTTCCACTGCTCTGAAAGGCAAATATTTCTGAGCTCCATGTCAATAAACAGGCCCATCATGGAAGTGTAAAAATAACTGAACCGTGCTCCAAGACCTTTCACATTGCTGGAGAGGTGCAAAGAGTCTGCAGTGTAAATAAGAATCAGGTTGGTAATATCTATGCACGTTCTTGTTTTCAATTACATTTAGGTTTGTTTCAGTTGAAAATGAAGCTTGAACTGATGCCAGATTTCTTTTTTTTTTTTAAATCCCAACACAGATTAGCTGTGAACAACAGTTACTCTTTTCCATTCTCAGCCTACCACTTGAAAAGGACACAGAAGAGTAGCTCAGATTTAGGATCTGCTCCAGTGGAGAGGACCTGATCTCTTGCCATGAGCACAGGTGCTTCTGTATTGAAGCATCAATCAACCCAAGTCCCATCTGACCACTTTATTCTGTCGGTATGGCAGGCAGGCAGCTGTGGGCTTTCTTCAGAAGCTCATGAGGTCACAACATCTCTTTAAAGCAGAAATAGTGACTCTCCAGCAGAGAGAGAGAGTTGGCAGCTCTGATGTTGAGATGATGTAACTGTACACAGTGGTGATGTGAGATTTTGGTTCCTAGAAGCCAATACTGCAGAGGCAATCATACTAACAACAGCATTTGCTTAAAATTTTTGGAGAAGAAAGGAGACAGACTTTCTTGCACAGAGTGAAAGGTCAGGAATTGGCTGTCAGAATTGGAGGCAGTCAGGGCCAAGCTGAGGTGCTGAAAACACAAGGTAAGCGAGCAGTGCAAAGAGCTGGCTGCTCCCCTGCACTAACACACACATCTTTATACCCTGAACACCCTGGGCTACCTCCCTCTCGATGGCTCCTCTGCTGACAGCAGGTTATCTTCTGAGCCTTGCCATGGGTAAAATGAGGGGATGGAATTATTTGCTGTTAGCAGGCTCTCCCAGATAAATACATGGCACTGTGTACCTTGGCAAAAAGGGGAGGACACTTGACACTGAATCAGCTTTCTTGAGTTTACTGGTGTGGGTGAATTTTCTGAAAAATAACTACTTTAAAACTGAGCCATGTTTTGTTTGTTTTTTTTTTCCTACAGCTAAAGAGAGGAGCCTGGAAGGACTAGGCAGGTTGTTCAACCTCTTATTAACTGGATAAAGAAAATACCTGGTCACCTTAACTCTGGGAGATTTCAGGAGCTGAGCATCTTGTAGTACCCCAGTCCTTTACTTCTTGGTTTTGAAACACCAGAGTGATATTTAACAGAAACAGGTAATGCCTGTAAGAAAATGCTGGGCCACACTTGTCTGACCACACTTTCACAATAGTATATTCCCTGCCTGTGTTTCAGTATTGGACTGTATAAGGATTCAATACTTTTAGTGTAAAAAAAGGAAGCATAATCTTTGCGTAATCCTAATTATTTTAGTCTAATTGGTCTAAACAATTTTACCATTGATACAGGTACTTATCCCAAAATTTGAGCAAAAACAATGAATGTGGCAGGTGAATCAGTTAATAAAATACAACAATGTTTAGGAGAGAAAGATCAGCTGCTCAGGGTTGAGAACCTCCAACTGATTCTCTAGCAACTGAGTCCCAATTCCCACTGCAGTCTGTCACGTAGATGGGGCATGGCAGCAGCTCTCCCTTCAGAAGAGGAAAATTCAGAGTTCACAAAGCTGTTCTCTTACTACAGGAAGAGAACTGGGAAAACCCAATCCAATCTAATACATTGGTATTCCATATTAGAGCTCAGGACACTGAACCACACTGCTGCACCACACACACAGACAGAAGAGTTACGTGGGTCATTGACTGCTCTGTACTTTCCTAGTGAATCACAATTAGATTCTCCTTTACTCCATCACTGCTCAGTAATTCTGTGATGAATCTGATTCACTGTGCAAACACAGCATTCACCAGACCTCAGAATGTCATGTCTAAAAGGGAAGCACCATTTCACATCCATTTCTTTTACCAAAAGACCACTAAAACACCTTATTCCCCGTAGGCTCCTGCCTCCCATTGTCCATGGAAGGAGGCATTTTGCAAAAGGCCAGGCTGGGCACTTCCTCTGCCCAGCTCCCAGGGCACTCTCCGGGAGCCCATGCTCCCAGCCAGAGGCTGTGGGCACTCGAGCCCTTTTCTGGACTCAAGTTGCTCAAGAAAATATTCCATTATTTCCTAAGCTAAATCAAATGAACAAACACGACTCACGGTTGCTTTTCTCCAGTTTCTCTGCCCATCACAGAGACTCCTGAGCTGGCAGAAGCCAGTGTCACTCCACTGAAGTCAATGGAATGATGCCCATTTATACCAGCTGGTGATTTAAACCTCTAGACTTTCTCTCTGGCACAGGTTTCTTTTCCACCAAGCCTGGATGTAAAGCAGAGCTTAGAACAGAGGTGGAAACACAGCTGGTTTAAACTCACACTTCCTCCCTTGCAGCTGCATCACAACAGCAGGAATTTTGCAGAAATCACTTCAGTGTAGTCACGTGTCCCAAGGGAAGGAGGAAAACCCAACATGTCCACGGCAAACAGATAGCAGCACACAGCCACAGCACAGCTGACATCAAGGTGAGGTTCTGACTAACCCCCAGCTTTTCCAACTTCACTTTTGTGCACAAGTAAGCACTAGAACAGCTACATGGAAGATGCAGGGTGCAGAAATGGGTCACAGACTGTGTGAGGGCCCCCCTTGCACAGAGAAGGTGCTCTATGGGAGACTCAAGCACTGTCGACTGAGGTGGCTGTGTACTGCTGGAGCACATCTGGGGAAGGACTCCAGCTTGACTTCTGCAATGACTGCCTAATGTCCTCAAGCATGAGATTTTATTACCCTTATCTTGGCAAGCAGGACATTACTTATTGGCCACAGCCTGACTGCAGAGAGAGAGGACTGGCTCGTTACCGTTCCCCACCGGATGGCTGCTAAGCAACTGTCCCAAAAGATGGAGAGAAATGAGAGAATGTCAATGAGATCATCCCTCAGCCCATCCACTTCCAGCTAAAGCCTGGGGAGCACAGCCTGAAAGGAAATAATGACCCAGGGGACCCAGGTGACCAGGCATCTCCTGCATTTGGAAATCAGAGTCACCTGGCTGGTAAGTAACAGAGAGAGACATTTCCAACAAAAAGGAGCCATGCAAGGACAATTCTGAGTTCTCATTTCTGGGAGGCTGAAGTCTATAACAAACTGGAAATGCATCCTAGCCTGCTGCTAAATTAATGGTGCTTCAGACATGTTTTGTACATGGAGCAATAGTGACATAAAGCGGCCTGGTGGGTAGAAGGTGAAAGCATTTCCAAGAGACCAGGCAGTGTCCTAGAGCCACAAAATGGTTTGGGTTGGAAGGGGACATCAAAGATCATCTTGTTCCAAGACCCCTGCCACGGGCAGGGACGCTTCCCACCAGACCCGGCTGCTCCAAGGCACATCCACAGCCTGGCCTTGAACACTTCCAGGGATGGGGCAGCCACAGCTGCTCTGGTTCCAGTGCCTCCCCACCCTCGCAGGGAAGAATTGTTTCCCTAATATCCAATTTAAACCTATTCTCTTGAATCCATTCCCTCTTGTCCTCCCACTCCAGGCCCTTCTAAATAGTCTTGCCCCTAGTGAAAAAAAACATAATGGATCATTCAACTCTCTGGTCTTTCTGACAGGACCATCTGATCAGTTTAAATTGTCTGCAAATATTGATCCATGGCTCATTATCAAATGACACAATGAAATGTCAGCACAGACAAACCAATTTTTCACCAGAGTCCTTTGCTGCCTATTGCATTCCCATATGCTTCTTGTTTGTGGGGGTTTCATTCCAGTTCTTACAGGAATAGATGTGTCCTCAGGCACCACATGGTGACAGAAATTAGGGTTTCTTCAGGATTATTTGACGTACCTTTTTTTGTTAACATCATAGACATTAGATGTAATTACAAGACATGTACATTATAAATTAATGTTTGTTTTATAGATTAAAAGCAAATCAATATTTAGCAACAACATTCTTGAATATATTTTCTATAATTACAATATGACACTGATTAGTAATTCAGGCTGGAATTATGGGATTTATTATCCAATAAACTGACAGGGAAATGCCTGCCCTATGAAACCACAGTTCTCTGGGTAAAAAAAAATAAAAGATCACAGCTGGGCCTTTGATGGCTTCAGGAGCATCACTTGTGTGTTAACAGCATCACCAGAGCTCCCTGGTGATACTGTCAACAGTCAGAACTATATAATAGCTGGCAATTTCAAAGATTTGGAGAAGATGGTTTTATAAAAAATAATTTTTTTTAATATGCTTTGCTTCTCACTGCCAAACTTGGTTTAGTACTTTAATATTTGTACTATATTATATATTTAGGTTTTGGTAGCACACAGTGCAACTGTGAGTATACAGAAAAGGCAGCAAATCTTTCTTATATCAAGTAATCAGAAATTAATTTCAGCTAATCACAAGTGAGCAAGCTACAGATGCACATTAAAGTGCTCCCTGTTTCATTTGGCTACCTCTAGATTTAGAAAATAAAGAAAAATGTCAGAAATAGAAATCAGCAATTAATAAACTTCTAATCACAACAATCAGAAGAGGAATGTAAAGAGAGAACCACTGAGAGAAGCTGCTTTACAAAGAGTTTTGAGGGGTTTTCTTCTCCTGAAATTTCAAATTTCCAAAATGGTAGTGGATAAAACAGAACACAGAAAAACAAAACAAACTTTTTAGAATTTTTTTTTCCTTATTTCCTTTTTTTTTCTTTTCCTGGAGAAGAAAGGCTCTGTTTCTTTGCTACACAAAGACTCTTTCATTGCTTGGATTGTGAAGTGTTAAGCTAGTTGGTTACTCTGCTACCTATTCACACTGTCAAGAATGCCCTAAAATAAATCCAGGGTAAACAGGTTCTGTAGATCCTCATGGTTGGACTTGCTACACATGTAGACAGAGCCAGAGCCTCGAGGTGGATCAGCCTCCACCTTCTCTTCTGAGCAGCTCTCCAAGATTCAAAAAGTCAAGTCTGACTTCAACTAATGGAAAAATGATTATGTCATAGCAAAAGGGAAAAATCCACAAGGCACCACATCTCCCTAACCCAAACCCCATCCATTCTTTCCTGTTTCCTCAGCAGAACATCCAAAAGACCTTGTTCTACATTGCAACAAGCCCAACTCCAAAGGGTTTGGACAGCAGAAATAATGACACAGCTTTAAGAAGGTAAAAAATCCTTCCTGCTCTTTGATTAACTGGGCTTCTTGATGGAGTTAAGTGCAAACAGCTGCCTGGACTTCAACTGAAAAGCCTAAATCTAAACACTCCGTGTTTACATAACCCAAACTTCTAATCAGGCAGCTGGATAATCCACCCATTTAAAGTATCCCTAAGAGTTTCAGGGAAATGTGATTTTCTTACAGCTAAACCAATCAACAACCACTTTAAAAAACTCCAGCTACCAAGTTACTACTTTGGAACAGAAGTCTCAGCGGGATGGGGTCATGACCCCACAGTGAATCACAAAGCAATTTTGGTGGGATCCTTTCCCCTTTCTTTTTCTTTTTTCTTTCACTATTTTTCCCTTTTTTTTTTTTTTTTTTTCTTTGAGAAGTACGAATCTGCATCTCTAATTTCCTCTGTATTCAGATGCTGCAAGGTAATAAATGAGAGGAGGAGAAAAGCACACAGCAGTGCTTACACACAGGCTGGCATCTGCTCACAGGGCCTTAATCAAAAATCTCATGAAATCCATGTTACATCCATCCAGAAACATGGAACTTAGGAAAGGCAAAGTACAATCATCAACCAAGAGCCCATCATTTTTTCCAGAGAAAAAAGGGAAGGAGAAGCAGGACTTTGAAATGAGAAGTTTCCACAGAAGAAAACAGTAAGGTATTTACAGGACCACTTACGGGACTCAATTTTCCCTAAACTGACAGATACTTCAGTAGGGACTCTGAGTTTAGGGCCTCATCTCACCTTACTTCATCTCACCACAGTGTTTTGCCACCATAACTCATTCTAAGGTCAGGCTCTCAGTTTCGTTTTTATGTTTGAATGAAATATTTTCATCTTATTGCAGTTTACTTACCAGATACCACATGGTTTGTCTTTCTTTTCCTAACTCAGTAAAGACCCTGTGCTAAATCACATCCAGTCACACCTGTTAGATAAGGACAGTCTGAACACAAGTATTTTCCTTGATCAATTCAAAGAAATTTTAAGTGTTCCCAAAAAAGGTGATGCTTCTTGGGTTATGCAGAGAACATGGGGTTTGCATCCTGATCTACAGGATGGTCCTGGGGTTTTCTTGATACTTCTGCACCTCCACATCCCCACCTGTGAAAGGTAGGTGGTGTTGGTGTTTTTACAGCCATGACGATAAGTAAAGCTGTATTTCAAAGCTGCATTTTAAAACTAGTGAAATACACTGAAAACAAGAAAAACGTGCAACTATTTCCAAGCAGGAAGGGATTCTTTAAGAACATATGGTAATAAAATAAAAGGACATACTTTTACACTGATAAAATCTGGCCACAGAGGAAATAAACTTCATTCAGCATTTCTTCATTTTGCCAAGACCCCAAGTAGAGCAACAGATGCAGCACTGGAGATCCAACACTGGAGAGACAACACTACATAACCCCCTTTCAGATAATATGCTAAATGTTTTAATTCCTAGCCAAAGAGGTTGAAAATTTCGGGATTTGATACAAAAATTTTGTCCTTTACTTTGCTCATCTGAAGCCAGATGTCCTACCTGCTCTGGTTCTTAGCTCTGCCTGGTTCCTATGGGAACTAGATGGCAAATTAGCTTTCCCCCAGCTGAACTGCCCACCCTACTCCTACCTGCATCCCTAGAAATTTCCTATGCCTTCTTTCTGTAGCTCCTTTCATCTTTCCAGCTTCTTTTCCACTCCTGTGGCTGATCACCACAGAAAGCAGAAAGTCCGTAAAAAAAGAGTAGCAGAATCCAGCAGTAAACCCCCCAAGAGATGAAGAGGCAAGTGATAGGAAATTGGATTATTTATAAAACACCAAAATAACTTCAGTTTCCTCCAGTTCTAATCCTCTTTTTCATCTTAAAGATGAGACCACCTCTATTTGGGTTTTTTTGAGCTGTGTTTGAGTTTAAGGTTCCCTTTAATTAATCTTAAAATGTGGGAGGGGGATGGTTGGAGAGCTCTGAGCTGCAGAAACAGAGGCAGTTTATATTCTCCTCTGTGTGGACAGCCAAAATAATACAAGTGCTACAATTCAAATAGTTGTGTCATAAAAAATAGATAGATGTGCAGTGTTTGCTATTGAAGAATCAGCCATGCCCAAGCATTACCTCATAATTTTGAGAATTAAAATAAAATGTAACAAGTTTCAAGTGAACTATCCTTTTTACACACGCATGTTTACACAGTCTCTATTTTCTGTGGCTCGTTGAAAAGAAGATGCAAATAAATTTTTTCAGCAACAAATCTATCACATCAGACTCCTGTAGCCCACACTTAAATCGCAAAACACTCTTGGAAGTAAAAATCCTTTTTCAGTATCTTGACACAGCTGGACTCACTCACAAGCTGAACCAACCAGTCAGTGAGAACTTGTATGTGAGAATCTGTCTCACAAAGGCCATTAAAAATGGATTTTAGCTGTGCCAACCTTGGACAACGCAAGCCCAAGTCCCTCTTCCCTTAGCTGGTCACCTTGTTGCAAAGAAAGACTGCAATATCTGGTGCAATATTGATGCAGTATCTGACCCACACACGGGCTTGGTCTAGACTGCAAATTGAGATACCAGTGTGAGAGGTCACAGCAATGGCCCTGTCTGCAGAAAACCAAGGGCAGAATATCTGGGTGTTTTAAGACAGAAGTTTTCCAGCTCAGCCCTGTGAGCTCACACACAGCCCTGAGGTGTGCTCACAGCTGCCTCAGCCCCAGCTAAATCCAGTTGTTCTTCCACAGTCCTATTAAAGTTGCCTGCATGTCCTGCATTCACACCAGCGTGCTAAGTGCCCCCAGGCAGGGGCAGGGTGCAGAAGCAGATCCTATCTGCTCGCTGACGCTCTGTGGCACCATCCACAGGGGAAATGCAAATGCCTTCATTCCATAGGGGTTTCTAAGTGAATTTATTTGAAGCCTGAAAGTGATAAAGGGTAGTTATTGTGCAGAGTTTATGATTTTCCATAGTAAACAACTACATATTCAACATCTGCTTATCTTGTTCAAAAATGAGCTTTTAAAAAATAAAAACAGGAGGAACCACAATTAAATATTCAAAACTCAGAATTTTTTTTATCAAGGTCTGCTTATAGAAATCAGAAGGCCATTTTTTTTAAGAGAATAAGAATTTTATAGAATTGCAAGCATCTGTACTAAATGTTTGCCTAAGCTTCTGTGTAGCAGAAAATGGTTACAAAGAACATCCTCACAAACACAGAACCACATTGCCAAGATTAGACACATCTTGCTGATAGTTTCAGCAGGTGTCCCATAGAACTTCTGGGGGCTACATAATGAATTCTGACCCAGGCTCTCAAAAAACAATTAAGTGTGTAAAGCCACAGCTACTGAAAAAAACCCAAACAAATAACAACTAAAACAAAAAATCTAAGGCAGAATTTTTAGACTAATCAAAAATACCACCAAAATACTTCCCTTGCACACATCGACGATGGAGTATCACAAGCAAATGGTAACAATAGGAAACTAAAATAAAACTAGAAGATACTTGATGTGCATAAAACAGGCTTTCACAAAAGAGGAGAAAATAGGTTTCTCACAGGGATTCCAAGTTAAGCTATCTACTATCCCAAAGGAGAACTAGCTACTGTCTGTCATCGGTGCACTACTAACAGTTTATTACTCTGCTGACATCTCCATCTAGAAAATGCTGGCAAATTGTCTCAGCCTGAGAGGCAACAGCCAGCGAGAAGGACTTGCTGTGATGTGGTGGTGGCAAGCAGGATTTTTCAGACATCTCCACTTACTCTGTGATAAAATGCTTCCAAGATGGTGTCACCTCCCTCCCAGACGGCCCTGCTTTTCTTAGCGCCTGATACGGGATCAGTGACTTCTGTGAGTCGGAGCTAATCTCAGGATATGTCACATCTGTAGCAGGAGGAACAACTGACCAACACTTGTCCAGGCATAATTGAGCCTCAAGATTGCAGAGCAGCGTGTGATTAATTGGCTGAAGGATTCCTGATAAAGGGAAAGAGGATAATGACCTGCCTGGGTCAATGGGAGGTGCTCTGCTTATCTGGAAACATAACAGGCATTAAGAGAAATGCTCCTGATCAAGGTCACAGGGAACGGTGACAGATTCCGTGTGAGTGTGAATTTGAGGCATTTCAAAATCACATTCCACAGATGTGCACAGGGGAAGTGTGCTTAGGAAGAGTATTTTAATGCCTTTTATGGTTCTGATTCCACAATCATTATTCCCAAAAGTATTGCCAGGAAAAGATTCACTGAAGAGCTTTGCAAGTACTTCCATGTCAGCTTGGAAAAGGTAAGACTAAACTAAGAAAATTCTTGCTTGATTTTTCATGTGGGTATTCCAGCTTGTTCCAAGGTCTTCTGGAACAACTTCTCTGGGCAACAGCTGAGACAGGACACATGTGACTCTTGGTTTAGGAACTACTTCAGCTCTCTAGGCCTGCTCAGCTAAGCTGAAAAGAGCAGGCATCACTTCTAATCCCCACTCCTGGCTTCCCAGCAACCACAACCACCTCCTTGGTGCACTTTCAGGGAAGGGAAGGCTTGGACATTTCTCAGGATGGACTCGTAGAACAAGTGCTGAGTGTCCCTCTCAGTCCTGTGCTTCAGCCCACCAAGATGTTTTATACAGACCAATTACATCTTCTCCAGCAAGTTTGCAGCAAAAAGCTACTTTAAATATCAGCTAAGTTCAGGCAATAAAACAATGCCAAACACTCATTTAAAATAATAAAGGCTGCATGAAACAAAAGATATCCTTTTATGATGCACCCGCAGCCTGTTCTGCCATGTGGAGGACTCCCTGTGTCTTATGGACCCTGCATTTTCTGGGACACACCACCCTCAACAACTTCAGCAAATCTGGCTGTTCAGATGGAATTGCAGGGGGTTCACACTTGGCTGATCTAGCAGCTCTCCTCAACATTTGTTTCCTCAAACAGCTCTCCCTCTTTCCTGGGTTGATAAGAATTTCACCTTCATCAAACAGGTTTTTTTTATCCTAAACTCTAAATATCTATGAAAGAGATTCTACAGGAGCTGAGCTCTTTACACTCCATGACTGCACTCCAGCTGCCTCTGGTCTAATGATGTTTTTTTCATCTGCCACACAGATTTTCATACACTGAGGTTACTGCTCAATTACATGTCGCTTGTGGAAAATTGAGAGGATGGCAGTTTATTGGAAATAGGTGTGAGGTAGAGTCTTACAGGGAGGGAAGTCACTCTTTGAAGCTTCGGTCGGCGCTGGTTTATATAGGCCACACAAGAGAAGGTGTGGTGGGTCACCAGCTGACAGATGCTCAGAAGAAATCAAAAGTTGTGCTGGTTTTGGAGCAAATACAAATGGGCAAAGCATCAACTAGAACAGGATTTTAGCCTTAATGGAAAGTTTTCCACTTCAAACAACCACAACAAGTAGGAAAAAGATCTTAAAAGTTATTCAGGACCAAAATAGTCATGAACAGCAACAATGTTGAGTTTGCAACCTACAGCGTTTTCACACTTTTTCTATGCCCTCTCTGGGCAAAAGCGCCCATTCCAGTGAGTGGATTGTACACTGCTTCAGCCCAGGCAAATGAGAGTTCTGAGTTCCACACAGTTATCCCATCCCTTTCCAGGCCCATCTGCAGCATGTATCTTCTGAGCCAACTGGGAATGCCCAGGTTGCCATGAGCAATCCATAGTCTCACCCCAAGAGAAAAAGCAGAATTCAAAGTGGGCAGCCCTTGAACAACGGCACGAGCACTGCCCATATGCAGGGAGGAAGGATTTGGCTACTTCCCGTTTCTCTCAAAGCAGATTTATGGCTGACCATCATACAATAAGTGCTGGGTAAGGGTTATTAATCTTTGCAAACCCACTTCATATTGGTGACTAATCCAAACTTATTTGGTGCATAAATCACACGGTACTAGAGCATTATGTTTTCCCTCCTCTTTGGCTATAATTCTGAATCCTTGAGGGTGTTCTTTTACAAACCCCTAAGCTATTTATGTGACTCCAAACGTGCTGAGCTGAACTCTAATTTATAATCTCACTTCTTGCTCATGCAGCACTTTCCCTCTCCCCAGCACCTGGCTTTCAAGTGTCCTACTTTGCAGTGCCCAGCCCTCCAAGGGGTTCTCAATAATAGAGCTCAAATCCAGCTCAAAAAGCAGCTCCCGATGGTGCTACCGAGCATTCCAGAGCCCCCACATCCTACTGAACACAGAGATGAAATTAACTAAGGGAGTTTGCACAGTGGGGCACACACAAAAAACCTCAGCAATATTTCTGAGCTTTGTCCTCATGCAAAGAGTTTGGTTGTATTAAAAATGCAGTTATAGAGGGCATTTTTCCTTATGCCCTGGGGAGTGAAGTGTCCTCTGACATACAATGTACTGAAATGGAATTCTCCTCCTCCTTCCTTAGACATGGCTGTTCCCCTTAACACCGAAACAATCACAAAAGGAGAAGGCTGCTCCCTGCATGTGTAGAACAGGAGTTTCATGCTCTCAGAATTAAGCTTTCACGTGAAGCCATGCAGATTGCTATTTTAATTCAGATCAACCTATGCCTGAACTCTGCTGCCATGAGTGCAGTTGTTCTTCCAGCAGCATTCAACTGCCACACTCACAAACTCATAAAACTCCACATTTCGCTCCCTGTTAGGAGGCTGGCATTTATCATAAATACACAAACTCTTCAGCTTCCTCTAGTTCAGTGCTTGGGGTTTTTACCTCTGAGAGTAAAAAGCAGTTCACCACTCTGATATACACATAGGCTACAGTCATTGATCAATTCAGCCTATGACAAATTAATTCAAGGATTTTATATCGCAGAAAAATATTCCACAGGCCCTGTCTACTACTAAAAAATCTGCACACTTGATTTTCTTTTATGGTATTTGTCATGCCTTTGGTTCTGAGCTTTGCTATTAGACCAAAAGGACACAAATATAAAATATTTTCTCCATACACTTCAATCTTTCCATGTCTTGTTCCAGACAAATCTAAGTGAGTTAAAATACATCCACAGAAGCAACTCCTGGGTGTAAAACAGAGGGAAAAACCAGAATTACAGCTATTTGCAGCAATTTCCATCCAGGCAATGGCATCTACAGTTCTCTTTTTTCTACAGTAAAAAGACAAAACCTGACCAGTGTTTGAGAACTGGGAAGCTACCTGTACTGGGACAAGGGACATGTTGGTGCTCCAAACACTTAGAATGAGGAGCATTGTGGGAAGGTCTGGCTTTAGAGGCTCATTGTTATCTGTGGACAAGTATCTCCCAAAGCAAATCAATGCAATCATTCCTACTTTAATTGTCCAAGGTCATCTAGCACAGAATGAATGTTAATCCTCTGAAAGATCATCTGCTCTCACACAAGATATGCTCTCTACCCTAAAGAGAGTAATGTTCTCTTCAGAAAGATGTGAATTTGGGATTCACAGTATGAATCTAAATCTAACTTTCGAAGATACAGGAAAATAAAATAAGAGCAATTATAAATGTAAATTAAATAAGTTACAACTTATCTGGACTGCTTTTTAAGGCATGTGCCTTGAGATTTGCAGTGCAGAAATAACATTGCTCTGACATCACAAGTATGCACTTCTGTGCATTGAGAAAATCCTGCTGTTTATTTGGAACTTTTGAAGTCTAGTATCAATATAGCTTCTTAGTCCCCAGAGTGTCCTCAAGGTCTGAGAAGTGTATTTTTAACTTCCATGCTTACTGACATTCCATTCAGGCTGTTTGGCTGTTCTCCCCATCGGGGCTCCATCAGCCATCGCTCTGATTTCAGCACCACGGCGCTTATTTGCTTTACCCTTTCCTACAAGCCTGCATGAAGGGGGTGGCTGGCTCTGGCAATGAACTCACCCTCACAAGAACGGTGCTAACTTAGGAGCTGAAGCTCTTGGGGGGCACATTTCTATCAGTGCAATCAGCACAAACCAAGGAAATGCTCGGTTCAGGCAGCACTGCTGCTCGGGGTGGCTGTACCCACCGTGCTTACATCCCTCTCTAACACCCACAGGCTGCCCCTGATCCCCTTCCCTCTCACCTCCAGGATTCAGCCACGCTCAGGCCTCATCCTGAAGCACACCTGCCACCATGGAAGTGGCACAAGGGAAAAAGTCCATGGGGGGACAGCATGAAGCAGTAGCTCAGTGCCAGCTGAACGCTGGCATCCACACATTGCATTCCCCTCGGACGACGTGATCCCACATAACCCCAAGTGCATAAAGGGTGTTTGATTCCACTCTAATCAATTTTAGCTGTGCTCAGACAATAGACTCACTTAAAAGCTCCAATAATTCCTTTTAAAAAAACCCTTTGCATCTGTGACATTTTTGGTGTATTTCTAAAATCATGTTACCAAAAAAGGAAACAAAAAAATTAATCAAGGAGTTTTTTGGTTGGAAAAGCCTGTAATTTTTAGCCTGAAGTCAGAATATTTTAGAAAGCTCGTTATAAAACAGGGTGATGCAGGAAGAGGACATAAGGCTCTTCATTTCCTGATTTATACTAATGATGGATTTCCAGGGTGCCATTAAGGAAGTGCAGGTTGCGTATATCTAAGAAAATGTCACCACTTGTTTTAATAAGGCAAAGAAGATTCAGGTTTTGCAGGGCCTAGCATTTTATGCCACCATCAGAACCAGAAATGCAAGCAAGAAACAGCAGTCCTCAGAGATGGCACTGCTCAAGTATGGAAAACTACCAGACACAAGTAGGACCTGGTCTTGGGATAGGTGGCTAAATAAGGATAGACATGGTTTGGAATTCAGCACTGTCCAAGTCATTGCACATTGCCCTTACAGAGCAAAATGGAAAGGAGAAAAGTGAGCTGGACACACCAACCTAGTTGGCAGGAGCACAGGAATTCTATTTTTTTAACTGCCATAAAGACCTACTGAAACAAGAGCTTCCCAAATCTCTGCAGGTATGTCTGTGACTTTTCCATCATCAGTAGCCTGCTGCTTAGGGAAGCAGAGCATTAGGCTTTCTTTAAAGGAGCCTTAAAAGCCCCTCTGTTCACTTTCAACTATTCATCACAGTCATTTGAAGTTCTCTTTTGCACCCCTCCTTCTTCTTACTCACATCTGGTGCTGCATGTACTATGCTGCAACCATAATAATGAAGGAATGATATGGAGATACTGGATGCTCTGTTCCAGTGTCCTCATGGCCAACCTTCCAATAAAGTCCTTACATTTTCACTACAACAAACACATCAGAGAAGGGGTGGAGAGACGATGTTCCCCATTCTAGAATGCAGCTTTTAAATTGCACCTTATTAGCAGGGTCAGCAAACATATAGGCTGAAAAATAAATTGCATATTTGAAAAAGAGGATTTTCTCCCTCAGTGAGTACATTTGCATTGAAAACTCCAGATACAATAGACAAGAATAAGCAGAAGTATTTCAGGAAGGGTTGATCTCTGTCAATAGTGGGGTCACCTGGCAAAATCTGGCATTTGCATCTCCTACATGCCAGAGACTGAAGTGAGAGAAGGCTGCTTTTGTCTTTGTTTCAGATGTATGCTATGACAGAATGTTGTCCCAACACACAACTTGTTAGGAGGTTACATGGATCATGTCAGATCTCTGCACTTGGTGAGCATTTCTGTAGCCGTGTGACATTCTCTCTCTGTGCAAGCAGATCCTATCCCATGACTGATTCAACTGATAATGGAAATGGAGGGGAAACTGCAACCAGTTTTGTAATTTTTCCAAGTAACAACTGAAATTTCCCTGTCAGCACTAGGCCTGTTACCTTCCATTTCCATCTTCACCAGAAGCTCCTCGCTGCTCGTGTACAAGTTTCTCTAGAGAAGCCTTTTTAAGTGGAGACTTGAAAAAAATGGGGTTTGGTCAGTGATCATTAAATGGTTCTTTAAATGCAGGATAATGGATTACGGCACTTTCAGGCTAGGCAAACTGCGCCAAGTATGAGCACTTCAAACTCTAGAACAGAGCTGTGAAAACTATGCTGACCTCCTTTCAAAACTCTAATCCCACACACTTATGGTGAAAAAAATCTCCACAGAATAACACATCAGGGACTACCTTCTTTATCACTATTATACACTCATTCTGGGTGTTTTCTGAAGATGTCTTTGAGTTCCACTGTCTAAAGTACCAGTGTAGTATTTATGTATTTGTGAGAACTGACCACAGGAACAAAGTTTCAGTTCTACGATCCACAACTTCACACAAACCAGGTCTTGGACACAACTTTAAAGAAATTAATCTCAAGAGCTTGTCATCACCCCTAGGTGAAACAATGGGAAATCTTTTTAACTGTCTCAATGAATATTAGGCCCTTACCTTTCTTGAGTGCTCGTCCTAATTTCTCAGTCTTGTCTTACTAAATACTGATTATAAAAAATTAATTGCATCCACATATAGCAAGTTGCCTGTGCAAATGGGCAGCAAATGGAATACACAAAATTCCAGAAAAATGCAGTAGCGTAAGGCAGTAAAGCACTTGGACTAACTCCTGGCAGCGAGGCACTCAGAGGTTAAACTGGACTGCAGTGAAAGAAATCCCTGCTGAAGGGTTCATTTATTTACACTCCCATTAGAGGAGCCTACAAAGACATACATCAACAGAAACAAACCATTTTAGTACGTCCATTGAGCGAACATCCATCAGTGAACACGATCTGTGCCAGCATGTCTTAAGAGTGACAAGATATTATTATTGTAGTGCCAGAGGAGGAGGGGGGCAGGGCACAGAACAAAAGGGAGTGCTGATCCCTGCCTTAACAATGAGCCCCTATTCTCTTGCACTGCACCTGAGCTCCGAGGCTTCAAACCCAACAACCTTTTTCCATTGGCCACTAACAGCTCCTCTGTGATTTGCCTCACAACTCCCCCGTTTCCTTCAAAGGAGCCTTCCCCTCATGGCATCTCTGACTACTGTATCACCTCTGCTAAATAAATGACATCACCTCGCTCATCAGCCACACGCAGCTTTGCTCCTTCCCACTGTTTGAACTCACTGTTTATTTTTTTAAGCACCTAACCCTCTATTAATCCTCCAGACAGCACAAAGGATCCATTTGCAGAGACAGCGATTAGAGCTGTGAGCACTGAGGCTTCCTGGGAAACACCTGTTTCCCTCAAATAACCTGAAGGAAAAAACTCAGCAAGCAGGACAAACTGCTGGTGGAAATGGAGAAAAATGGGAGCACAGCCCTGGTGTGATGAGAGGGTGGATGTCTGCCACTCCAGAGGGTGGATGTCTGCCTTCTTCAGTGACCAGTGCAGAAACACACTCAGCATCTACAGTACCAAACTCATGTGCTTTTGACACTTGGTTGCTCCTGATCAACTGTGCCTCCCCTCTCCAAATCTTGTGAGTGCAGAAATGTGTAAACTACTTAATGGAAATATTTTTTGTAATTATTTCCTTTATTACCTTTTTTCTTTGCCTAGAATTTATATTTGAAGAGACCAACAGCATCTTAAAATTTGAAATATTTCAACCAGCTCCATTTCTGAAACATCATCAGTACCTTACCATAGACCTTACCGTTGTTCCAGGCTTTGCAGGTTTTTCTTCCAACAGCACCAAACATCTGTCCCAGTTTTGAAAAATGAGCATTTTAAGAGAGTATGAACAAGGATTTGAACTTTCATAATTATTTTGGTTAGTCATATAAAGGTAACAGGCAGCATTTGGAGACACAAACTCATATAGAAAGGGTCAGTAACTGGCTGGCTGTTGGATTTAGCTCCTTTGAAAACAAAGATAAGTGACAATATACAAACAATACTGAGTGGCATAGCATGGCTGAGTCATTCTCTGTTTTATGAAATGAGAGAAAATTAGGTACCAAACAGGTTGTATAAGCACCACAGGCAATAACCAAAGCTGGAGGAAGGCCAGGCTGCATTAGTAGCTGCCATTTGATCTCCTTCAAGATCCCTGAACAGCCAAAGCCTGATGAAGGCAGAGGAAAGGCTCCTGCCCATCCCAAGAGGTGCTGCACTGAACCCAGCACAGCTGGTGAACAACAGCCCACAGAACAAGGAGCAGAGCAGCTGCTGCAGCCCTCCGTTCAGCAGCACACTGGGAAGCAGGCTGTGCTGCTACCCCCCAGAACCACGGCCCAAGGCTGGATCAGCGTTTCCTCCTTCCGGGGGAATTGGTCCTCTTGAGTGCTTTTCAGCCTCTGAAATTAATGGGATTGTTCAAGGAATCATGCACCACAGAACCTGAATATTTATGGCAAATCCACCACAGCCATTTCCAATGTACTGTGATCCGAGAATTCTGAATAAAACATCAAGAACTCCAAGAGAGATTTTCAAGTGATATAAATCAGCTGTTCCTCCTTTCAAAGCTATGGAACTGCAGCAATTTGCAACTGACAAAACCACAGCTTACCATTTTCAAAATTAAAATAATTTTTGCAGTATTTACAGCTAAGAGCAGACCCTTACTTTTATTTTCTTATTGTAAAATAATAGGTCATTTCTTGTAAAATAATAGGACATTTCTGAGCCACAAAGTGCAGGGGTTTTTAACTTAGCACCAAAAATAGACACTGCAAGACACTATTTAGATTCCCACTGGTTTCTTGTAAGTTGCACTGCTTATACATTAGCAACTTCTTTAAGAAGGCCCCAGAGGAAAGGAAGAATGTATTAGGTATGAAAATGTATACAGAAATAATATAAAATGCATTTTCTTATTTTCTAAACCCTTTTGGAACTGATGCTCTTAACACCACATAGAAACAAATGCATATACGTGTGTGTGTGTGCAATATATATGTAGGTACACAGTTTTATCTATCCATATGTATTGTTCTAGAAACAGTCACCCTTTCATGGGGCTCATCAGTCACAGGTTTTACTCACCTGATGGGCAATTTGCCATCGGGCTGTCCCATCTGTCAGCACGCCTTATCTGCCTTTCTTCAGATCCATACTTACAAGCAAGGGAAGGTTGGATATCTGTCTCCTCCTAAGCACAATAAAATTAAAGCTGTAATTAGCAGCCTGCCCTGGACACCAGGTTACATTCCACTCTACACAGAGGGCCTTGGGCAGGAGTGGCAGGTCCCTTGGGACAACGTAGGAGCCCAAAGGAGAAAGTCAGACCTGATGTGTGCAAACAAATGACAGCTGATCTTGTCCTTCCTTCAGGAAGCTGAATTTTAGACAGGAGCTCCTGCTTGGATGGCACTGAGATTCCCCCAAGACATCTGGGTGGAAGAAATTAGGTTTCAGGAAAAAACTCATAGTGAGTATCTGACTATTGATGCCTGTTTCAGTAAAAATTATCAATAGAAATAAAGCAATCAAAATATCGTTACCTTTTTTGAAAAAGAGTAGTTCAATAATTTGCAAATCAATGCAGGAATTCATTACAAATCCTTCAGATATTGTTAGTTCAGTGCGGCACCCAGGTGCGCCCTGGGGTGGGGCTGCTGGAGCCGGCGGGAGCAGCCCCTGCCTCCCCTCACAGCTTCGGAGAGTTCCCTCCTCTCCTCAGAGCTTCGGAGAGGAGCTCCCACTCTCTCCTCACACTCTTCTGAGGGCTCCCGCTTCTTCTCACAGCCTCAGAAAACCCCTTCTCCTCACAGCCCTGGCAGCCCCGTCCTCCCCTCACAGCCCAGGCCGTGTGTTCTTCCCCTCACGGCCCGGGCCGTGCCCCATCCTCCCCTCACGGCCCGGGCAGATCCATGCTCTCCTCCCCGTCCTCCCCTCACGGCCCGGGTAGATCCATCCTCTCCTCCCCGTCCTCCCCTCACAGCCCGGGTAGATCCATCCTCTCCTCCCCTCACAGCCCGGGTAGATCCATCCTCTCCTCCCCGTCCTCCCCTCACGGCCCGGGTAGATCCAGCCTCTCCTCACGGCCCGGGCCATGCCCCGTCCTCCCCTCACAGCCCGGGCAGCCCACTAGTCTCCTCACAGCCTCAGGGAGGATCCCCCTCCTCCCCTCACAGCCTCAGGGAGGATCCCCCTCCTCCCCTCACAGCCTCAGGGAGGATCCCCCCGTCTCTCCTCACAGCCTCAGGGAGGATCCCCCCGTCTCTCCTCACAGCCTCGGAGAACCCCTCCTCTCTTCATAAGGAGACGGATGCCCAAGCACCCAGATCCGGGTGTAGCAGCTCTGCTGTTCCAAAACACTGGGAAATCCCCCCAAAACAGGTCCTGAAGGTTTTCAGGCAGCAGGGCTGACAAGGCATCCCGTTCCATGTCAGCAGTGACAGCCTGCACCTTGCTGCCCAGCCGTCCCTCACGGACCCCGGCCGGGGGTTCTGAGGTGACTCCTGACACCCAGCAGCCCTGGAGCCACGACATCTTACACTTGTAGCAGACATTTGGGTTCAGTGGTGCCACTTGCCAGCCAAAAGGGATCATCCACCTTAATTAACCAAACTCAAGTGAGCAGCTATGTTAAATGAATTAGCAACATGCACATAATCCCATCACATGTATTCTTGGAGTATCTGCACCTCAGCTGATGGATTTCTCATTAACACAAATGTACTTTAGCCCTGCTTATAATTGAAACCTCGCTTCTGGCCAGCCACATGTCTGGCAGAGCCAGGAGAACTACTTTTTCCATGTTCACAAGCATCCCTGCCAGTCCTTGGTGTCACCACCTGATTAGATCTCTGGCACCACGGGCTCTGCTTTGGCACGGAGGAGAGCATCGTCTCACCACGCCTGCCTCGAAATGTGGACTTGAGGGTGAAGGCAGAGGAGGAAGAACAGCAGATGTTCCACGTACCAAACTGATTTTCTGCAGATCAGCTGGTTTTCCCTTAGTAGAAAGGCACAATTACCCACAAAGTACTTGAAGCTACTGTTCCTTCCAAACCTTGCCTACATATTTGAGCAGCGAATGTGAAGTGAAAAACCAGACACAAGTCCCTGGTTCAACCAATCCCTCCTTGAGCCGACAGAGCTCCTGAGCTAAGTAGAGAATGTGTGAACATGACACCAGTTCACACCTTGGCCAAACCGGGGCAGATGCTTGGGAGGCAAAAAAACCACCCCAGTACCCTTTTTAATACTTTATTCTGAAACAGCTGTCGTGTTTTAATGTAAGCAAAATTATATTTTCTTCCCTGTGCTCAGCCTCAGAAGCTGCCAAAGCATTCCTGCCAATCATTTCCAGGGGAGCCCAGCCTGCAGCAGCCCTCAGCGTGGATGATTTCAGCACGCATGGTAAAAGTTTAACAGCATTAGAGGCTGCCACAATGGAAATTGTTGGGCATCACTGGTTTCACTTATAATAATGGAACTTGCTTGAAAGCTAGGAGCAGTTTGATGTAGTAGTTTTTACATAATAAAGACCATTTTTTGTGAAACCAAATTGTTTTACAGCTGAATGTTTTAACTTTCCAAGTTAATCTTGACCCATATGTTTTATTCTCACCATATCACTGTATTTCATTGTTTCAACTCATACATATGTTACATGAAAACAAATGTTAATACGTGCCATGTGTGCAGACTGTTACACCCCAGTGAGCTTACACTGTTACACTTTACAATATGATAATAGAAAATCACTGCTATCAAACATCGTATTTTCAAATTTCAGAATCAAAATGTTTTGACACTTCCAAAGTAAAACTTCTCAGAATATTCCCTACACAGCGAGTGCCCGACACACTCCAACTTCATTGAGTGCCTGATCTCCCAATGGGGTGGGCAAACTCATTTTGAAACTTCAAATTTTGTTTTAATAAAGAAAGTTCTACTTTCCAACCAATTTTACCAATAGCGTACAACACCTAAACAATAACTTTGAGACTCCAAAGTCCTTGAGTAAATAGGTCAGTGTCTGAGAAAATGGGGTATCTGCTCAATGAGAAAAAAATTGGGATTTCTTCATCTAGCATTCAAAATTCTGAGGGTTTGTTTATTTTTCTTTAATACTGGACAGTTCTGGGTGGAAAAAAAAAATTTAGCAATGCTGCCATCATTTTCACCTGTGTTCCTGTCATTCATGCATACATTTTGCAGAGCTTAAGTTATTGAAGCTTTGCCAGCTATGTAACTTGCTCATGTGTAAAATCAGAGCAATCATAGCAGTAAACTGGAAAGATTTTAATGTTCTCTTGTTAAACACTAGCAGATCCCTCCCCCTATATCTGTGGCCTTCCCAAGGTTCTCATCACTGACTCTATCCCAGTCTCCATTATCTAAGAAATAAGATTCATGGAACACAAACCGTGACCACAAAACAGACCTGGGGCTTGTTATGAGACATGCAGGGTTCTTCTGAAAAGCAAACATCCTCAGAGGAACAGCCAGAAACCTGCTTTTGGGAAACATGTCTGGAGGTCATGTTGGCATGGAGGGAGACTGCTGGAGCTGACTGAGAGAGCCCTGGGGCAGAAATTCTCCTGGCTTTATCTTGTCACTCAGTTCCAAGGAGCTCTTAGATCCTTTCTACACTTACTCCTTTAATATTTTACAGACGTCTCCCTTATGTAAATGTTCTCTGGACATTGTGTGCCGTTTATTTACAGCAGGTTATTCCATACACAGCTCCAACAGTGCCTGCTGGTAACACTCACTGCTGCTGCCAACAATTCTTGAACCAAGCCACTATCTGCATATTCTCCTCTGGGCTGCTAGCAAGGTCCTTCAGTGCTTATTCTTCTGTTACTGCCACCCAGTTCCTTTAGACTTTAAAACAAAATAATCTGGGAGAAAATAAAAGCCATGTGGGACTGTTGTGCTGCTGGCAAGTATCATCCTAAATCCACTGCAGTCAGTGGGACGGATTTTGACATCCTCTAAATGGTCACAACAGTGCCAATGAAACCAAAGCTCTTCTCCAAGGTCCAACTTACCAACGCTCTACTTCCCTGCTCAATACCCTTATTTTTTTAACTAATATCAAGAACTTAAGCTCATCAAATCCTCTGGGCCGGCAACTGTGGTTAGCATGGGACTGTGGTCACCTTGGAACAAAATCCCATATGCATTTGTACACTCTCCCCTGGAGGTGCAGCTCCTCTCTCCTGCTTTTTAGCTGGACAAGAATTGTTTATTCTCAGCTGCATCTGCTCCAACAGCAGAGACAGAGACCTGCAGCTCTCCTGGACACCTGTGTCACATGGTTTCTCCCTTCCAGGCCACTAGCTCAATACTCAAACCTCAATTTCCAGCATGATTGCTACATATCCCCTTGTTCGTGTTTAAGGCTTTTCCATGGACACGCAGTTGTCCATTTCTGCTGAGAACAGTTTATACAGTGACTCCTTAAGTATTGGGGTGGCAGATGATGTCTTAACTTGCCATAAGCTGCTGTTTTAAGCTGAAGGCTTAATAAACTCAACTGAACAACAGCCTAAGAAAGGAAGTAGGAGATTAAACAGGCTGGTATTTCTACCCCCTTCTGCTTCCTAAGAAAGACAAAATAAAAACCAAACAAGCTGTGGCCCAAACTGGAGTGCACACACAGCCCTCCCCATTAACTCGGTGTTTGTCTGTGTTACCTATGAACCAACATGGTTTCAATTTAGCCTCTTATTAATCTCGTGCATTTCTTTCAACTGCTATTTTAAAAATAGAAACTTCATGTTGAACATTTTAATAGCATTATGTTTCAAAGGCAACAAGCTGGTGTACTGATTTTTTGTTCCAAAAACTTTATTGCCAGATGTAAGTATGTGTGATTATTGATATTCTTTGTTTTCCCACAGGTTTCTCTTTTCCTTATTAAACAACATATCTGTAGTTAAGCAGCTCCATGAAAGTCTAGTGAGGTCCATGAGAAATCACTTGCCACCAGCACACAGATCCATCTTATCCAACTTCAGGCACTTGGCTAAACTGCTTAAACTAGGAGTTTCCCTACCCTGAATTCCCTTTATATTCAGTAGAAATGACTGAAGACATCTAGGTACTTACATCCATCTAAACTTCTGAATTGCTTTTGGGAAGTAACTATTTTTTCTCCACTGGTTACAGAGGAATTAGGTCTCCAGCTTGATCAATTGACTAAGAATCTAATGCAAACTGGGATGAATCCACACTCAGGATTCTCAGCAGGACCAGCAAACAGGCAGAAAACCTGCGAGGAGCACATTTTTGTTTGAGTCTATATATAATTTTAAATTAAGATAATGGCTGTTCTGCAGTCACAGTAGGCAGCCTTGTCTAAGTGACTGTTTCAATGGTCTTTGGGTGAGAACAAAAGCCAACAACAGTCAACAGAAGTACAACTCAGGTTTTGGTGGGTTTTGGTGCACACCAGGTTTGTGTTTAGTTCTGCTCAGCCTTCTCCCTCCTCCACAGAGGAAACCTCAGGAAACTGTGCCACAGAAGGCACTGGTGTCATAAAAAACAGGACTTCCTCATGGGCAGAGACAAGGCTGCTAAGAAAAATTGGTATTAGCACAGGTGAGGGAATATGGGAATGTAAAAACAGCAGCAAATTCCCACCCAACATTTTTGCAGTCTGGGGCAATGCCAGAGGATAATGCTGACCCTGGGGAACTAAAGGAAATCTTCACTTACAGCTGTTGGTTAACTGGGTGATCAGCCATCATACTGATGATAACATTTTACTAGCAGTTGAAGAGATCCCTTCCCACCCACATCCGATAGTTCCCATCTCTTCAAAGAGGCTGCAGCCACAGAAACAATGGATTCAGCATCCAGCACTGCTTCTTCCACCACCAGTAGCTCTGCTCCAAGGTTCTGGCCCTACCCCCATCAGCTCCATTAACTCATTCCCACCACCCTGCCAGGCATTTCTGTTCCTTCCCTTGTGCTAAATGCCAAATCAGCTGTTTATGTAGCTGTGCTCTGAGGGAGCAGAAATTTCCAGCGGGGAGATGGGAGCAATAACCTTGGTTTCTATCAGTGTTGTCAAAGAGTTGCCAGGAGTCCTTAGGAGGTAAAACAAATAGCTCTAACCTCCAGCCCTACAGGTTCCCACTATCTACAGGTAATGGGAGCACGCTCTTCCTAGTGGATAGGGAAAATGCACCTAATGGGACTGATCCAAAGCCTGCTGCAAATCAGTAAGTAGACTCCCAGTGACTTCAGTGAGCCTTGGATCTGCTCTACAAAGCCAGCCAACTACAAAAGCTGCTAGAACTAAAGGAAACTATTCTCCAAAGGAATGGTGGCCCTGTGGCTGAGGTCTTGGCCTGGCTTCAAGAGACTTGGATTCAGTCTTCAGCTCCACCATTCCTGACCCTGTTCAAATCATTTCAGGTCTCCACACATCAGCTGCCCTTTTGTAGAGTGAGGTATGCAGCCTAACGAGCTCACATGTGGAGAAATCCAGGGATGTCTGGAACAGGAGACAAACACATGGGGACACCAGCTGCACATCAGCAGGTGGAACCCTTCCTCTGCCCCTCTGTGGCCCAGGTAAGGTCTGTTACCCCCACGACAGGGTACAAAGTGACCCCACCAGTACCCTCACCTAGTCCCAGCTCTCTGAGGGCACCTGGCAGCTGCACCCACAGCTTGTGCCAGCATAACCTCACCAAGCTGCCTGGAGGCCTTGGCTCTGTGTGGCCAAGGCCCAGCACAGGCTGCCCAGCCCTTGGCACCGCATGCTGAGCTCCAGCTTGCTGTGTCCATATCCACAGCAGTGGCAAGAGGCTTCATGCAAAGCCTGCTGGAGCAGGACTGCAGGAGCTGCAGCTGACACAGCTGCAGGACTCTGAGCCAGCCACGCACACGAGCATTTATCTGACTGCAGTGTGTGAGCAGAGCTCTCAAAGCCAAGGGAGCACACAGAGAATCACACTCCTGGGCTGGAGGTTTGGGAGAGGTAAGCTGTGTTTTCATGCAGTTCCAAGGAAGCCTGACAGTCTCAACAGTATTTACACACTTGTGCAGAATATCCTCCTACCAACAGCTGGGGCTTCTGGCAGCCAAAGGCAAACCATCTATTGTAATACTATTCTTCTGTTGTAGGAAACAAACTCTTCTAAGCAGAAGAATTAAAAAAAAAAATAACCCAAGCAAAGGCACAAATTAAGCCCCAGAAAGTAAGCCCCAGAAATAATTTTTACAGCATAGAAAGATCAAACGGCAAACAAGCTGCAAAAGCCATTAGTAATTTAACATTCTATTATTCCTTTTTTTCCAAAGTGTGATTCTTTTCTTCAAGCCAAGCATACTTTGCTGGGACCAAACCTTCACATTAGATTTCCTGTGCTGTGGAATTGATGAGATAAAGCAGTTTCTTAGGATCAACAAATCACTTCATTAAATAAGCCTATTTGTAAATATTCTCAACAGCAATTAACATCCTGAAGTAAGGAACTGATTTGGGGCTGCATTCCTCACTCAGGCAAGACCTCCCCTCTAACACCAGGACTGCAGGAGAGGATCCTAGCTTTGAAGGACAGAGAGAAGCCATCCTGGCTCTCACCATTCCCTCCACATCAGCTATTTTGGGTCTTCTTATCAGGAAAAAGGAGCCAAAGGTTGGACAGAGATGCTTCCCCTCAGATCTCAAGCCTTGTGAAGAATGGACCATGCAGTGGTTTTCCAGCTGTCTCTCAAGACCCTGGGGAAGCAGGAGACTTTTGAGCACTTCTTCTCAGCAGAGCAAACAGAATTGCTGCTGTCACCCAGGACCTTGGCTGCCCCGATTTGTGCAGTACCAGCAGTTTATGACAAAGGTATTGTCACTCCTGGGAGGTGGAGGAGCTAGAAATTCTAGATTGAACAATTGGAATGGAACAGGGTTTTTTCACACCCTCTCACCCCATGTAAGGCTCTGCCTGGAAGTGAAGCAGTGCATTGACTGGTAGGGTTTCAGTACTAAAGCCCAGAGTCAGGGTGGTCCCTGATGAACAAAGATATAAAGCAGAAATTCAAGAAGCATTAGAGAGGGTTACTTTGGGTTTCTCTGCAGATATTAAGCAAATACATCCCATTAAGATGCATTATAATTCTCTGTGTTTTGACAAGAATACACAGGCACCATTTTGAAATCATAACAATAAAAGACAATGCGCAATACTCTTCAAAAAAACCCAGCTTTAGTCCTGCTCTTGTTAAAATGAGCATTCTCATCTTGTTTGAGTAACCCGATACTACAATGCACTAAAAAGTACAATATGCTAGAACAGAAAATGAGCAAAGCATCAGGATGCAGCAATTTATGTCGAGTCAGCTTCAACTTACCCACTGAACTACTTTGAATACTTTATGGGGCTCTAAGCTTATAAACAAATCTGGGAATAACCATAAAGGTGCAGTTCTTTAAGGTATTTCCACCTTTGAAAAGACCCTCCATTTTTGTGGGGAAAATATTCTCCTTGCCATTCAGAAAGAGCTAAATAAATGTGAGTATAAGAACTGATTATAAAAAGCCTACTGAACTGGAGTAACAATAATGCCTCAGTCTTGAAAACAGAGAAAGTAAATGCAATTTTACATTAAAGATCTGAAAACAAACTCAAGGCTAATATTTTCAGGGGGAAAAAGAAACTTTTGATCTCTTTTTCTTTCCAGGGGGGAGCCAATATCAACATGAGTGATTTTGTACTATATTCAGGAGTCTTTATGTGGGTTAATAATGTTAAAGTTATTCCACTGCTTTTTCAAACTTTTCTGGAATCAGCTCCTTGGTGAAACAGGGCCCTATTGAAGACTCTTGAATTTGCATAGCATGTGCAAGACATTTAGATTTATATTCCATGTTAGGCTTGTGTGTTTAGAGTTTACTCAGGCATATGCAATTCATTGGCTGTATTGTTATCTTCACAATGAACAAGCACACTCACTTCATCTGCAAGAAATACAACTTCAAATGGAGAAAATTAAATTTCCATGAGAAAACGTGTTCCATGAAAATTTCCATCAATAAAGGCTTAGCTCAAATGTACTGAGGTCACAATACTTTGATTTGAGCCTACCTGGGTACTGTGAGACTTATGTAGCAAAACTATAAAATCATTTGGAAACTATTATTTTGGAAGTGCTTCTGCAATGACAATTATTCACATTACAGTTCTCCCTAAAAACCTTTGGTGTTCATGATCCTGTTGTGTTTGGTGATGAATTTGCCCTCAGAAAGCGACAGATTCTGCCTTGAAGAAATGATGATGCTGAATCCAAAAAGCCATCTACAGAAATACCTAGTCAGTGTTTGGTTTGAGGTTTGTGAGACACCACAACTCATGTTCTGTTGATGTCACCACCAGAGCATGCTGGGGTGGTCTCCAAAGTGAGATCCAACATTAGGATTACCTTGTGCGCCTTCCAGCACTAAGCAGGAATTCTGGGCCAGGGCAGCACAAGCAGGTGACAGCAGGAAGGGCTTGGCTGTGATGGCTGACAGTGAGAGGCACAGGGAGTGCTGCTCTCTCACCATGCAGGGCAGAGGCATGCACAGCAGGGAGAAGATCCAGGAGAGCTAAGAACAACTCTGACTCAAGGAAAGCAGCATCTACAGTGAATCAATTTGGGCAAAAAAAGGAGAAGTTGAGCTACTAGAAAAGTTGGCCAAGGGGGGCTGTGAGGACAAAGAAATCCATCAGAGATGGAGGTTTGAAAAACTGCAAGTGATTTTATGTGCAGATAGCAGATGGCTGGACCTACATCTCAGCAGATCTCACCTACTTCTTGCATTCCCAGTTTCCTTCCCAAATCCCTGATCCTGCACCATTACATTGAATGAAAGATCTGCCAACAGGATCAGCCAAGCTACTGCAGAGCACGTGCTTTCTGCAGGGCAAGAGAAAGGAACTCATGGATGACGAAGAACTGACTACTGTGTGCTTTTCATTTTCATTTCTTTCATTAAGCACTTACTACTTGTTTTTTACTGTTTCATTAAACCCTAAAACTTGCTTTTGGGCCATTAGTCTTTTCTCCTCATAGAGGTGGCTAATCTGGCTGTGGAGCTGATGGTGCAGAAGAGAATAAAATGCATCGCTTCAGGAGATAGAAGAGAGGTGCATCACAGCATGCTCTGAAACTGCTTCTGTCTTTACTGAGGAACTGTATCCACCAAATCAGAAAACTAGATCAAAATGGGCATATTTAGAGATATAAGATAGATAGAGCATCTGAGTTTAAAAGAAGGTCCATGCAACAGTTCTGAACTACTGCCACTTTGGATCCAAGTGAAACTTGCTCAGAAGGAGCAATCATAGATTTTAATACCATGAGCATTTCAAATGTTCAGCTCCCAGGGAGAAATCAGGCAGCAGCCTTGCCTTCAAACCCACAGCCTCTTATCATTTCTATAAATAGCAGTATTAAAGACCATGAAGGGCTCCCTGCTTCTTTATTTCCTGCAAAATCAGCCCAGGTCTGTTATTTGCACATCAGTCACCTGCACCAAGCTGAGCAGTTCTTCTGAGAACACAAGACTTGGTGATTATTTCCAACTACCCAAAATTACCCACCACATCTGAGGGAAGAAGCTGCCCCAACATGATCTGCAGGTGACATCACTGTGCAGGTCATAAAAAATTAAATCCAACAAAAAATGAATCCATACAAAAATGAAAAATTAAATCCAACAACTGTACTACAATAGGCCAAAATGTCTGGTTTGCCTTGGCTTAGTGACAGAGGTCAACAGTAAGGGGATAAAAATAAAGAATATACAAAATATCAGCATCGCCCCCACATCACAAAATGGTGACTGTCTCAGCTATGACTAAGAGCTTACTGCAAATCATGTCTTTGAAGCATCCTTAGGGTCTTTGAATAGAACACAGATGACAATCCCAAAATACATTCTATTTTCCTCCAAATCACTAAAGAAGAACTCACACCCATCTAGACCCCCTGGCACATGACTCACTGCTATTGATCCAAAAGGAGATGCTGTCATGCAAAAATTCTATTTTTCCACTAGACCTGTTATTTTTTTGTGATCTCTCCTGCCCTAAACTTCTGCAAATATATCTTCAGTAACTACGGCAAAAAAAGTTCAAAGATTTTTTTACAGAAATAGATGGACTGGGCATGAGGAGAGGAAAACAGCAAAGAAGGAGGAGAAAAATCGTACAGTGGGACTCAGAAGGACGTGAGATATTGGAAGAAAATAGCTAGAAAGACTACAAGAAGTGCATCTGAAATAAAATAACCAGGAACACAGGGAGCTGATGGCTATCACCTCTGTGGGAGAGAGTCCTGAGGAGGCCACCAAGATGATTAGTGGGATGCTGCCCCTCTCCTATGAAGAAAACCTGAGAGAATTGGGATTGCTCAGCCTGGAGAAGAACAGGCTGTGGGTCACCTGATTGTGGCCTTCAGTTCCTGAAGGGAGCCTACAGGAAAGATGGAGAAGGATTTTTTACAAGGACCTGAAGTGACAGGACAAGGGGAATGGACTGAAACTGAAGGAGACTAGGGTTAGATGGGATATTAGGACTTGACTGTGAGGATGGGGAGGCCCTGGCAAAGGATGCCCAGAGAAGCTGTGGCTCCTCCATCCCTGGAAATGTTCAAGGCCAGGCTGGATGGGGCTCTGAGCAAGCTGGGATAGTGGAAGTTGTCCCTGCCCATGGCAATGGAGTTGGAATTAGATGATCTTTAATGTCCCTTCCAAACCAAACCATTTTGTGATTCTATGACAGGAAATTACAGGAAAATCCTTTCCATATAGAATCAGCGTGAATTTTCCACTCAGTTCATTTGGGTTGGGACTCCTGCTCTTGAAAGCATCAATTCCAAAGTAAACTTAATGTTAATGAGAAGTAAATAAGAACACGCAGCAATGCTACCTGAACTGCTGATGAACTCAAAGTCATGCCCATAAAGGGTGGGTTCACTGCTGAAGTCCCAACAGCAGCATTGCTTGGAGCCCTTACAGCAGGAAGGTCTGGGACAAAGCTGCTGGTGGGGTTGGGGCTCTCAGAGAAGACAACCTGACCCTGTTTCAAACGTGCACAACACAGGCAGCAGAAGGCACTGCTGCAAAGCTTTGTGTGCAGCACCCGCCAGTCCAGCCCCGTGCTGTGAGATCCAGGGACAGATGACAGCTGGTAACATTAGCTCCTATCTATCCAAGTAAACGAAGTGTGCCTGGGAACATTCCTGGGCACGGAGGCCAGCTGGCAGGGAACGGCGCGACTCCGCCAGTAAACACCCTCATCCTTCCCAACGGGGAGCCTGCATGCAAACAGCCCCTGGGGACAGCCCTGCCGACGCGGCTGCGGCCAGACCGGGCTCCAGAACCGCCCGGGGCAGCGCTGGGCGGTGCTGCAGCCAAAACCCCGCCAGGGACCGTGCCGGCAGCCACCGGCCCCAGCAGTCCCCAGCCCAGGCAGTCCCGGGACCGGCCCCGGCAGCCACCGGCCCAA
>JAYDZK010000169.1:1918302-2010041 GCA_034509185.1 Euphonia xanthogaster
ACCTGGGGCCTGTTAAAGTCAGGCCTGTTCCCAATCTTTGATAATTGGCCCAGCTGCAACTCGTTAGGGGTAAGATTACTTTCTACACTATCTTTATTTTCTTATAGTCTATCCCCCTACACCACCTCACCAGTTCTTCACAAGACTAAGAAATGGCCCACGAAGCATATCTTGAGGCTTTGGCTGCAGAAAGATTGCCTGGTTTTCTAACAGCCATTGTTTTGATACTCATAACCAGTGACACTCCAATCATTTTGACTGGAAATATATTTTAATTAATAAAAAGAAAAATAATCCATTCCTTTGTCTGATTCACTAGGAAAAATATTCACATTGGCTTCTACAGCAAGAGCTTGGGTAGTAATCTTATACAAACCTCTGTGTGTGCATGTGTGTGTTTATACAAAACCCTCATCAGTTTAAACTGTATTTGCTGTTAAGAAGATCATTTACCTCCTATTAAATCCTAATTAGATCATAAGCCCAAGTCTACTGAGAATAAATGTGTATTGACAAGCATATTGAGTGCTGGGAATTCACCAGGCTCCTCTTTCCAGCTGGGATCTGTCACTACACGTTGCGTGTGGAGGTGCAGAGCAGGAGCAGTGCCTGACCTTTCCCCAGCTTGCTGCACAACTCGGCAGGTTGCTAGAACTCCCTACCAGGAAACTTTTGGGGATAGGAGAGGAACCCAAGCTGCCATGTGCCGCTGACTCAGAGATGAAAACTATCCATTTCAGAGTTGTTCTTGTGCCTGGAATTTGAAGGACCCCACTCCTTTGCTGGAAGAGTTTGAACAATTCGTGCTGGGGATTGCAGTCCAGCCACAGCCACAGGGGCAGGCAGAGTGTTTTGCACAGGTTCCCCACAGTGCTGCAGGGAAGCCTGGTCAATTCCCTGACAGAAAAACCTCAGCTCCCTCCACCCCAGAGGTGACTGACAGGCCTGCCTTTGGAGCAGTGGGCACTCACCTGTTTGTGAAAGATAGGCTAAGATGACCCTCGTTCTGGGCAAGGGTGGCAGGCTCAGGGGACAGGTGACCTCCCTAAAGCCTTGCTGCCCTCTCAAGGACGGGGGAACCTGCCAGCCCAAAATGGTGCCTGTGGTCAAAGCAATGCTTTGATGTGCTGTCCCTGAGGAAAAGCCTCCCTGCCAGCAGCTGAGATTCCCCTGGCCCTGCAGGAACGTGCCCCAAGCCTGGGGCAGGTGCTGCCACTGCAGTTTGGTAACCTGAGAACCACCATGGATGTGCTGCTGTGAAATACCACACATGGTGCATGAGAGGGGAGGGCTGAATCCACTCCTTCTGACTCATTCAGGTCTGTATCCCGATTTAGCAAGGAGAATTTGGAACTTCTTGATTTTTATCTCTTTACTTCTTGATTTTTATCTCTTTACTATCTAATTTTGTGAAGATTTCTCGCAGTTTATGACAGGCACCATTGCTTTGGAGTACATCTGAAAACAGAGCCTGTTTTAAAAAGAACCTTAAGCTTTATGGATTACTGCAGCCCAAAGCCATCCTTAAGACTGGCCTAAGCCTACCCTGACATCAGCAGATCTTGTGGAGGATCTAGGAAAAGAAAGTGTTGAGATCTGCTCCAGCCCCAAGCCTAACCCTTGACCCTGATGCCTGCCAAGGTTTAGAGCTTTGTGTGCAGATGTTATGGCAGGACTGCTCTGTGCTGTGAACTGTTGTGTGGTAGCAGAAATGTTCCCTTTGAAAGCTCAAGCACAATCCAAACCAAAGCACAGATGCAGATTCCTGCTTGGCACCTGTACAGAAGGGCCCTGGCAGAGCCTGTGGACAAGCTCTGTCTGTCCATCCAGGCATGCTGAACACATCCCCTGCACGGCACCTGCATGGCCCACACGCAGAGGGGAATTTCTGGACTCTAGAAGTGTAGCTTGGCCATACTCTGGAGGTGCAAGAATCCATTCCCTGGCTCCCTGGTGATTGGGAGCCAAGGGCCCCTCACAGAGCCCCAGCAGGATCCAGATGTGCTGCCATTCCCATCAGTCAGGATGATCAACAGGCCAGCAGCTGCCATGGGGACACTGCTATGTGACAATCCCCAATGTCCCAGAGACAAGCAAGGGAATGAGTGTGGGGCTCAGACAGAAGCTGGCAGAGAGCAAAGTACCACGACCCTTGACTGTCATGCTGACCCATAAAAATAAGCCAGGACAGCAGACTACAGGTGAACTTAAACATGTCAGGCTGGAAAAAGTGGCAATTCCAAGTAGGTAAGGTCCTCCTGTCTCAGGACAACAATGTCTATCAGAGGAGCAAGGGCAGTAGTATCAAGTATCATATTAGGTTAGTCAGAACCCAGAGGCTCCCAAATGAGGCTGATGCTCTTAAAAGACTTTACCCCCAGTCAGTGCAGCAGAGTGTGCAAAGGACTCCTACCCTGTGGGGAAACAGAGCTTTCCACAGCAGAGCAGCCCCAGGCTTTGAATACGTTGTACCTTGTTTCCACATCTGTCCAGGACTGGACACCTTTGGGGTAAATATTCCCAGGACACAGCTTGGGGTCAAGCTCTGAACCTTGCACTTCCTGTGCTCTGCAGGCTCTTTCACAGTGCTCCCATGGACCTCTGTGCTTCCCAGGGGGATCACTCAGTGGCCAGGAGCAGAGGCTGGGCTGGCTCTCCCGAGGGAGGGCAGGCGCTCAGACGTAGGTCTGGGGAAGCAGCTCTTTGAACCTTTAAGTCATTCACACAAGAAAGCAACTCTGACAAAAGCTGTGGAATCTTCTGAACACCTCTTCAGACAGCAGAACTGAAAGACAGACTTCCTCTCCTGTGTCATTACACACACACCCTGCCCCAGAATCAGAGTTTAAATCAAGTTCTTTGACACACATCAGAAACCTTCAGTGTAGGATTTCTGAGACACCAAAATCCTTAAAGACAGACCTAACACAGACAGCCACTGTCAAATCATCTAATTGCTTTCATCAATTGAAAGTATCTTTTGATTCAAGAACAAATGCTTAGCAAGACCTTGGTGAGAAGAGACATAACCTTAGGGCTGAAAAGCAGAGCAACATGTATAATTTTTCCCTTTACAGATAAACAGCCCTGCTTTTTAAGTAGCTCCTGAGAAGGACATCTAAGCATTGCTGCCGTGAATAAAGCAGACAGTTCACAAGACAACCAGTTCCTGCCTGCATGCATAAGCCTCACGCCAGCAAATCTAATTGAAAATAATCTGTGATCGACGCTCTGCATTCTTCAGGAAAAGTGCTTTCATCCCATCTTTTCCCATCTCTCCTCCTCCCCTCCAACCTTCAATGAATCACATATTGAATCACTGCAGCATGGCTGTATTTGATCATGATTTATAGGGCACTGTCTGCCTCACTCGGTACGCAGCCTTTGCAGAGAGGAGGTATTTTGGACAGGGAAGAACAGGCTGTCAGCACCCAATAAATTATTAGTAGCAGCCACTTCCTGAAGTAAAGACCAATATAAGATCAACCTTCTAAGTGGACAGGTGCACAGGGGTGTCTTACATCAACAGCCTGCCTGGCACATAATCCAAATTCTTAGTAACTGCAATCCAATGCGGCACTGAGAAGAGAAGAGAAAGGTTTTACTGATAGCTGTTAATAAATCAGTGAGGAGCTCTGGGCACTGCAGAGAATGAGCAGGGACTGGAGCCCACTGCTTGGTGCCCTGGGTACCAAAGCAAAGGTAAGAGAAATCTCCTGCCCTTGTTTGACATGAGGGTGCAATATTACAATCAGCAAAACTTCCAAATCTGCAAACTCAACAGAAAGACGCATGCAAGAAACATTGATGTAAGTTTTAATCATCTCTTCTCCATCATCAGCATTCCCCAGCCTATTGTTTCCCTGCTTCCAACTTCCTTCTTTCCAGTTTTCTCCGTGGCAAACAAGTCTAGCAGCAGCAGCATGTTCAGACTTCATTGCAGCTCACACATTGGTAGTGGTACATACTGATCTGCAGCAGTCATGCTTAAGCTGGTCCTGCACCATAAGAAAGGCAGAGGAAACTATCCCCAGATGGCACCACATTAGGATTTTTCAGCTGTATCCCACCAAAAGAGGGACAGTTAGCCTACTTTGGTCTTCCACACTCTGACAGTGAAGCAGTGACAGCAAAAGGAATACTTAGGGCTAAGAAGGAGCTTCAGAGCAGCTTCATGACAGCTGTGTGATAACTGCAAAGTTCTTCAAAGAAGTTTTAAAAATGAACCAAACAAGGAAGATTAAGAGAAGGGGAACAATGGGTCTGTCTCCTCTGCCTCAGCACAGCTTCCCTGTGCCCAAGCTATTGTTAGAGTCAGACAGAAGCAGCACACCCAGGTGCTTCGAGGCACACAAGAGGGCTGGTTACTCCCTTCTGTCAGAGAGAGGCAATTCATTCCTGCAGCATCCTGAACAGCCCCAAGGCCCTTACACCAGCCAGGAGTTTGGCTGATTCCTACAGCCCCTGCGCCGTGGGGTGGTTTTGCTGAGCACCACCAGAGGGCTCAGCGTGGTACAATATACCAAAACCAAGGTGCTGACCCCAAAATCCCACACCTAGACACAGTGGTTGGTAGGCAAACCCTCTAATTAGATCTTTACAAATCACAGTTCTTTTTAAAATATGCTCACTTTTCAAGAGGAGTTACTGGTTTCATCCCACAATCACCTGGGGAGAATGATTCCCTGTTGCTGTTTAGAAGGTCAAAGCACAGTATCCAATGGCTTCAGCTATTGATGAATTAATGAAAATACATGTTGCAGGCTTCTAAATACACTTAACACCAGGACACAATGACTGAGAGCTGGTAACTCTTACAAACTCTCGACAAAACTAGATTTTTTCTATTTTATATATGAGCAACATATATGGAGTAATATCTTTCTTCCTCCCTGGAGCTCCACATCCTACTTACCTGTACTAAATGTCTCCAATTCCATCTATTCAATTGTATCAACAATTTCTGAGAAATCTCTCTTATAAGAGAATTTTTCATCCTGACTTCTGAGTCCTGTGTGATGTCTCTGACACTAAAAAGACAAAAGTTGGGCCCTTGGGGTCTTGTCAAAAGCTAATGTAAGACAAAATGCTTGTAAGCTTTGATTGAAATACTTCCTCTCTCCCAGCACCAGCTAATGATTCTGAACGACTTTGTTAAGTGTATACTTCCCTACCTTGAAATAGATACTGTGTCAAGTAGGATTTATAGGTGATTTAACTCAATCACGTCTTCAAAGCAGCTTCAGCAGCTCCAAATGCTGTTAAAAAAGAGCAGGGAACATTCAGAGGCTGAGCCAGGGTTAAAGAGAGCATCTCTGATCACCAAAGTGATGAAAAGTGGTCAAGAATGGGAATCACTGTAACTACTTGTCCCAAGCTATTGTCTTTCACATTGGAACTGCCAGAACATGCAGGATTTAGGGATGGAAATGACAGCTTACTATTCTGAGTCATCACCTGGTGCTTGGAGAGAAGCAGTATTTGAATTAAAGCTTTTAAATCATTTGGTTTTACAAGAGCATTTCCCTAAAAGGACAGTGGTAGAGTGGAGGAGATGTCCACTGCACAGGAGAAAGGCTAGAAAATCCCCTGAATCCCACGCTTGGCTGTGCCAAGAACTGCTTTGTGACAGCAGGCAAATCCCTTCACTCCTCTTTTCATTTGTTTTCCTTTCCCACCGCACATCTGCCTTGTCTATTGGGAAAGAGAGATTTATGAGTGTCTTAGGGATTTGGTGGTGCAAGCACTTCTCCTCTCCAATCTTGAGAGGAAGGTGAAAACCCCACCCTTTGGCTCCAAGGCTGTTGTTGCAGAGACTTGTACAGCACCTGTAGGGACCTCAGTGAGGACTGCAAGGGGAGATCATGAATGCCTGTAACCCCATCATCACTCCCTGGGTGGAGGCATTCATTCCCTGGGCAGGGAAACAGAGCACCCCAGGTGGATCCTCAAAGTGAAGGGGGAGGTGGGAGCAGAGACCAACACGGGAACAGAGCAGCAAGTGCCATCACAGGTCCTCCAACCCCTGATTCTGTCTGTGAGAGCACTCACACAGCCAGGGATGTTCACCCAGGAGACTCCCCCAGCTGTGCATTCCCAAGTGGTGAATTTTGTGAGCCACAGATGGTGCCTGTGCATTAAACAGTCTCAGGGGAATTTTATTCTTGAATTTTCCAGTCTCTTGAGGCAAGTTCACATGACCTCCTGTAAAGGAAGCAGTGAAATGTAACCCAGCAAGGCGATATAATGCAGGACAAACCGGGGGCAGAAGAACAGATGACATTTGCTGATCACTGACTGTTCAAGGTGGGGTTTCAACGTCTTTGCAGAAGACACAAGTAGCAGAATTTCCTGCTGAAGCCACTGAACTGCTCTAGGGAGAGCTCAGAAGTTCACAGCTCTGCCAGCCCATGGGTGTCACCTGTTTGTAACCCTGGAACAATTCTGCTCCCAATGTGATTTCTCTGAAGCCGGTTTGGAGTTTGCCTCAGCTGAACAGGAGGGAAAAGCAAAGCCCTCTCCTTTCCTGACATGATGCATTTACTCCCATGGACTTTAGTCTGATCCCCTCTCCTTAGAGAAAGCCACAAGCACAAAGAGCCCTAAGGGACAGGTCACCTGAGAGTCCCTCTCTTTGTGCTCTCATCTTTTAGGCACTGCACATGTGCAGTGGGTGGGAGAGATCTCCTCTGGCCAAACTGGTACCAGTATCCAGAGATGTGACAGCCAATTTCTGCTGAATTTTAACAGGGTTTGGGCAGGATTAACATTTCTTATTTCATGCAGGAAGCTTGTGACAGAAAGAGAATTTAAACTTGAAACATCAATATAAAAACCTTAAATCGCCCAAGCTATGCCTGCAAACACTAATTCCACACTGGAGCAAATCTGCAGTCAATTCCAAAGGCACAGACCACACAGTGCCAGGATTTTTTCCCACCCTGTGCCACTCTCCCTTTGCCATGCTTCTGTCCCAAATTTAACAAGGATGCTTCCAGCAGTAGATTTCTTTCTCTAAAAAGATTCACACATGAAGTAGCACCAACAACTGGTGTGGTCCCAACTGTGCTCAGCAAGACATTGTATTTACCTCTCCAGCATTCCTGGAGAATGAAGACAACATTCTATCAGCATTCATCCTCCTAGTCATAAGCCAAGATGAAATATTAAGCCCTGAAGTAATAAATTTCATCCAAACTGAGAGGGATCCAATTTAATGTATTCTGCATTTCGTGTAAGAGTCATCTGGAGATAAAGGACAGAGCTCTCATCATCAGAAAGAGATGAGGAAACAGCTTTGGTGTGGAGATTCTGGAAGGCACAAGCAGGAGTATCATGACCACAGACTTGTCTACATGGGGACAACTTGAGGACACTGATTGAAAGTTTAATTTGAATTTAAGGAGGGGTTCTTTTAAACTGTGTTAAATCCTTGTTAAATCCAAACAATTGGTTTCAAGTTGTGGCCACAAATGGATTTCTCTGCTTTCTCTTCCAAATTGTCCTTTATTTCTGAAGGGCTTGTTCACCAATGTATAAAGCAGGCTAACAACATCATTTTGAATTCACACCTACAGCTAACACAAATAATTCTTTTTTCATTCTTAGATATGGAGACAAAATTTCACTTTCCAAATTTATTACAGCGTATTTCTGTTATTAATAATTATTATACCACCAAGTCACAGCTGAGGTCAAGAACTAATTGTGCCAGGATTTATGTAAACACACAGTGGGATTTCATGGGCAGATTAGGGGTCAGAAGAGATGATTCAGAATGTTTAGTGCTGATCTCTTGTTTAACATAGGTCAAGTTTTCTAGGTGTATGCCACTAACTTATGTTTGGCTTGAGTGTATTTTCCAAAAAAAATGTAATTCATTTCTGAAGAAGAAACACTTCACATGGAGAACCCACTCTTCCCTTTGACAGTTTGTTTTATCTCCCTCTAACCAACATTATATTTCACAATATTCTACTTCTCATTTGAGTTTGCTGAGGTCAGTTCCCAATCCCAGTGCTTCCCTGTTACACTTTCTTGTCAGAAATTAAAGCCCTTTTAACATGGGTATTTTCTGGCTAAGAAGTTCTCTCTGCTGAGCAACTTCAACTTTTTTCCCCCTGTAATTTATTTTTGGTTCTTATCAAAACATACAACACAGCAGGGCTTGTGCTGTAAATAGAAACAGTCCAGTCTCAGCTCATATCCATCACTGAATTTATGGCTATCACTGATTTACATCACAGGGAACTCTGGCCCATGTAAACATATGGATCCAGAGATGGACAGGGTCTGTCTGTTCAGCTTCTTTCTGTAAACTAAAGCTGCTGCTACCAGGAAAAGAGGGTTATGGGCCTACATAAGTGAGTCTGTGTATTAAAATATGGATGTGTGTGCATGTCATTCAACTGCAGCTCTGCAAAAGTGGGATATTGTCACATACACTGATTCACAACCACTCAACAGTGGCCTCAGCATGATCCAGTCTGGATCCCATTGCAATTGATAGCTCTGTCATTCCCTGTGAGTTTTGGAACAAAGATTCTGTCTCTATGTTCCTTCTCTTGCAGCCACAAGGATGCATCCACCAGTGCAGAAGCTCTCCAGCCTCAGGCATATTGTGAACATCAGCCTTACTGGTGAGTAACTGGGAAATGAGGCTTGGACACACAGGGAGGCCTTGCTGAGGGGAGCTGCCTCCCATGGGACATCACCTTTCTCTCCCTCACAGGGAAGTGAGTAGGAGAATCTCAGCAGATCATCGAGCTGCTTCTCCCCCACATACACCCACAAACAGAAACCAAATAAATCCCATGTAGATCAACTCAAACTCAATTTTCACTGAATATTGAAAAACACATAGTGGACAAAAGGCGAGTAGGTTTAGATTAGCTATTAGGAAGAAATTCTTCCCTGTGAGAGTGCTGAGTCCCTGGCACAGGCTGCCCAGAGAAGCTGTGGATTCCTTATCCCTGTGAGTGTTCAAGACCTGGGGCTTGGAGCAGCCTGGGACCAGTGGAAGGTGTCCCTGCCCATATCAGGCAGTTGAATGAGATGATCTTTAAGGTGCCTTCCAACCCAAACCACTCTGTGATTCCATGAAAATCACCGGGGCTGATGCTGCTGGCTTTGGCTCCTGGCATTCTCCAGCTCCTGCCTCATCATTCCCACTGGCAAAGGGATCCTTCAGAGAGCAAGTCCTACTCAACTGCAAGCTACTCTGCTGAAAATGGCTCCTGAACCTGGCATTCATGGCAGGCCATTAGAAATGGTGGCAAACTACACCCCTAGATTAGGCTGAGATGTTTAAAACCTACTCAAGCAGTGAGCAGGGAATTTTGGTTGGCAGAATTCCCAGAACAAGCTGAGGGCAGGCACAGAAAGGCTGCATGAGGCCAAAGCAGCTCTGAGCTCAAGCCAAAGGTCTCCCTTCTGTGTCCAGCATCATCACAGCTTCCTGCTCTTGCTGCAGTAATCAGAGGATGTTTGACTTTTGACCTCAAGGACCCTGGAACTGGACTCCTTCCTCCTGGCCTGGCTGAAGCTAACAGTGTGTTGCACACCACTTCTCTCTTCATGTGGACCTCAGCCCCTGGCACAGTATTCCAGGCATGCCCCATCTCTCCCAGTGGAGAAGCAGAGAGGTTGAAAATCCCAGCAGATGTTAAATTGCAAGGCTTGCTCCCAGGCTTCTGGCCCCTGAAGCAAGTTCTGCTGCAAGGAGCTGGAAAGTGTTGTGCAGTGAACAAAACATGGCTTTTTCAGAAAATCTCTACTCTTGCCATGGGCTGTGTCCTCACCATCTTTTCTAGTTGAAAAGCTGGGTATGGCGGGCACTTTCACCCAAATTTCCCTTTTTTTGAAGTACTCCTTGCCACGTTATGGTTTTAGTTGCTGTGGTGATTGATTTGTGTTTAATGAGCTCATGTTACTGGTTGAGATTTTTCTGGGGTGAGTCATGCAGGTTTCATTTGGTAAAATTCACATGGAGATATTGCCATCTAGATCAGCACCAGATTAGCCGAGAACTCCAGCTTCAACTCACCCATTTTAACATTCCCAGGTGAAGTCAACTTTCTGATGAGGCAGATAAATGTCTGCAAAGTAAATATTGAGTTAATAAGGTACCTATTGTACTGCTGATTGTGGTGAGGCAGCAGCAGCCGCCAGTTTTAATTGAACATGATTTAACTACGGAGCCATTCCAACGATATCACAGGAGCTGTTAAATGAAAATAACGCCGCTCACATTTGCATGTACATGTGCAAGGAAAAAAAAAAACAACAATAAGAAAGCAGCTCCTGGGCTGCTAGCACTTGGAATGATGTCATTTGAATCAGTGGCATTTAATTGCACAAGGTGAGCCACCACATCTGTGAAAATGCCAAGGCTACACAGAGCCCAGCCCAGTGGTTCTGCTCCAAAGGACAGAATGCTGGACTGGGAGATAAAGACACCCAGCTCTGAATCCAAACTTCATCACTTCTCTGGCAAACGACTTCACCTCTTCATGCTTCAATCAGTCCATCTGTTGGAAGGGCATAACAATACTGAACTGTTTTCCCCAGTGCTTTGAAAACTGGGAAATACACGAGCCAGATTTTGTTGTACTTTTGTTCAGGGCTTTTTGTTGCTTCAGATTTACTCTCAGCGTCTGGGCCAGATTAGCTGCTTGTCCTGTTTCTATGGGCTAGGGATCGTTTTAAGGACACAAAATAGCTCAAACTGCAGGGGAGGCAGGACATGGTTCCACATTAAAATGTCATTAAGCTGATTGACCAAGCTGATTTCTGCAGGGAACAAACCACATCATTAAAGGACACCTGTCACTAAAGGCAGTTAGTCCGTTCAGAGATCCCAGCTTATCATTTTCCACTGCAGCCTGAAACAGGCCTTCTTAAATCCAGTTTCTGAGTTTGGAATGTTACAGCTTGCATCCTGAAGATCTGACAGATTAATGTACAGGAGGAAGAGTGAAAGAAGCAGCATTTGCCACAGTTAGAGGATGAAAAGTCTGCCCAGGGAGTTCAAAGAATCTCTGCAGAGTGCCCTGCTCTCTGCTGTGCTCACGTTTCCACCAGATCCCACCAGAGATGCAACAAAGTCAGAAAATAAAATAGTTTTTCTAATAGATTGACATTTCATTAGTTACTTAAATAAGAAACTGTCCTGGCTGGCTTGACTGAGGTGCTCAAGGAAGCTGGTGGCAGAGCGAGGCCATACACCCAGATCCCCAGGGTATCCTTCCGTGGCCAGGCTCCCTCTGAGCTGGGGAGCAGGGCTCTGGGGGCACAGCAGACACTCCTGTGATTGCTGAAGCAGCTTGTTTCTACTTACATTTTTCAGTTGGTTTTTTTTTTTAATCACATTGTGAGCAGAACCCTAGATTAGTGCCAAAGAGCCTCTAATTACATAGTAACAGTAGCAATTGCATAACCCCCTTCCAGCTCCCTGCAAGGGCTCAGTTCCACACTCCCCAACGGAATGTTGCATTTTTCCATGCTTTAAGTATCTCTTTTCAGTAATGCTGTGGCCAATTGCTTCTAATACTGCAGGAAAGGATGAAAAACGCCGGGATTAAACCTCTACAAATCCTAACGGCGTGTTTACAATAGTCTTCAGGTTCACTCCTAACCCCTGGGTCTGTGACCTTCGAGTAAATTATACTGTCCTGGAAGGTTTTAGCTGCTGTTCCAGCTCCACTGTAAACATGTAAACTTGAGACATCTGTGCTTTTTTAATATTTCCTGTAAAGCCTATCACTACTCCAATCTGCCGTTTCAATTGGCGGCACAAGAAGTCATTGTGTGCTAATTTTTCCCAAGGGCACTTGATGCACTTTATTAAATAGGGTTTTTTTCTTCCTCATTAAGGCCTTTCCACAACAATAAAACTATATTTTGGATAGCCAGGCCAGCAGGCATTGGGCTGGTTTGTATGAAGAAACCATCCCAGCCACGCTACACTTTTCCCACAGAACAATATGGAGGGAAAGGAAGTTTTTTAAGATGCTGCAACCTCTCCTTTTGGGGCCTGCAGAGGAAGCATCTTGAAGACAAAACAGCAGAGGATGGGAGGAATTTGGTTGAACATCCCAAAAAGAAAAGGCTTGGATTCTTCAAAAACTTGCTGGGTCATACACTTCTCACACACCTCACACACCTCCAGTTGCTGTTGGCTGAGTTTGGGCTGTACAAGGGGGAACTGCAATGCCAAACAGGATCAGGCCCGTGGTTCAGTTACTTTGGGATCCTGTTTCTGAGACCCACACCCCAGATGTTCCATAGCAAAGCACAAAAAACCCAACTGCAGAAGCACCAAGGTTTCAGGCCTTC
Source organism: Euphonia xanthogaster (assembly GCA_034509185.1). Taxonomy (NCBI): domain Eukaryota; kingdom Metazoa; phylum Chordata; class Aves; order Passeriformes; family Fringillidae; genus Euphonia; species Euphonia xanthogaster. The sequence continues at coordinate 1,930,639 of JAYDZK010000169.1, forward strand.
ATAAAGATCTCCTTCTATTTCACCCCCTGCTATATCTTTAATAAAGCTAATTTCTCCTCCTGCTCATTGTCTCAAAACCTGTTAAAATATTGCTCTCACTGTAGAATCTGTTTCAAATGAGCAAGGCACTGATTATGGAGGGGGGAAAAAGTGGGATTTTTTTTTTTTTTGCAGTTTTATACTAATTTTAAACAATACCATGCCAGAATAAGTAACTTTAAAAAGTCACTCTCAAAACCCTGTGTAGGATCAATTGGAAGCATACATAGGATAATTTTTGTCAGGGATTTCCTATTTAATTTTAAAATCTTTGCCTGTATTTAAAATATGCAGAGTGTAACCTTTTCTTTGCTTTTTGGTGATTTGACCTGTAATCATGGGACAACATTTTGCCAATAAATGTGGGGGATTTTTGCTCATGTTAGTTTAAGCAGCATTTAAGGTCAGAAAGGACAATTGTGACCGGGGAGCCTGACCAGCTCCCTGATACAAAATAACTGTTTATCATTTTCTTTCCCTAAAGCCCTCTTTATTTTCCTTAAAAAAAAAAATTAGTGACCCACATTCCACACGGGCTATTGGTGACTTTGACATACCTCTGCTCAAAGCTGTGCCAGCAGAGGAGGCTGAAGCAGGTGTTCAAACACTAAGCACTGCCCATAAATTTAATCTGACATCCTGCTCAGAGAATGCTGGGCAAAACAATTGAACCAAGTCCACACACTTTGAAGCTGCAGCTCCAAAAAATCACAGCTGAAAGGGGAGGGAGCCTCCTAGCAACAAAAATGTGCCCCAGCCTCCCAGCTGAAGTGTGTGTGTCACACAACACCTCGTGGGTCCACAGGGTGGGTTTTGGGGAAGGGGGGAGGCTTAAAGCTTTGAATTTGTCATTTCTTTCTCAACTGGCTTTTAGTTCTGATCCTGAGCGAGAAGAAAGGGGTCCTTGTTTGATAAGAAGGGATGATAACCTGCACCCAAGCCAATAAAAAGGATTAGCCCGAGACTGAAGGCTCAATACTGGGTTCTGGCCGATGCATGGTTCAATTAGACTAAAAGCTGTCCTACAGCATTAAGGCAAGTTACCTTCATTTTCAGCTTCAGTGAAACAGAGCCCAGATGACAGGATAGGCAAACAAGGACTTTTTCACTTTTCACAATTGCTTTCATCCTGCATCGCCAGTATTATTGGACTTTAAAGAAACTGGAAAATCAGAGGAGGGTTCAAAGTAGGTGGTCTCAGGGTATTCATTGCATCCGGGCACATCAGGCTGGGTAACGTGTTTTGTAAGCCCAGCAATGTGGCTCACAGTTCATTTCTTCAGTTCATTTTCATTTTCACCTAATAAAATCAATTTTCAACCCAAGGTGATGGCCTACAGATATTACTTTAGAAGCCCAGGATGTAAACACTTCAGACAGTCATGCACCTCCAGCAACAGCGTGCTCTCCAAAGAAGGGAGCCTGTTCCTCCCAGGCAGCCTGCTTTTATCCCATGCACCTGGGGAAATCATGGAGAGGAGTGTCTGGCTCTTTTCAGCAGCAGGGGTCAAACTACTTTGAAAAGAAGAAACGAAAAAGCAACAGGATGGTGACAGACTGACTTTTCACACACGTGGAAATGGAGGCACAGCTCAGCCAAGGTCACCCCTGGCTGGACAGCAGAGCTGGGAAGAGCCAGGCACGGGTCCAAAGCACGGCTCTGCGCTCTCCCATCCAGCTGCCCAGGCCTAAAAGGAGCAAGAGGGATGTAAATCTGTGGATTTACATCTCAGACTTCCATTTTTTTCCCCATGATGTAAACAGAATGAACAAACATCCATCTGGAGCACTGGAAAGATGTTTATGGGAAACATGAACAACTTCTTTCCTATTTCCCTGGTAAGCAGAGCTTGGAGGTGATTCCTGGAAATACAATATCCCCATATATGATTCCACAGAGTGCCTGTTGACATAGTCCAACATTCACAAAACAATTAACACGTTTTCTCCCACACTTCCCATGGCCGCCATCATGGTGTAGAGCCTTGTTCTTGCTGTCTATTTGTACAGGAGGCAAGGACTAGATGAACACAACAGTGTTGCAAGCACTAAAAATGGCCCAGGAGGGACAGTTGTTTGTAGAGAATTCAATCAAGAAAGGACAAATTTAGAGGTATTTATTTGATAGGAGGCTGTGCTGACCATTCCTGGAAAAGCAGGAGTTGGAGAGCTTAGAAAACAGACTGACCACTACTGGAGTGCTTTCCACTCACGGCTCTGTAAAATGACTACAAGGCAAAGATCCAAACTTTTGATACACAGGAAAAATATGTTGGAAACTTAAGGCATCCTGATAGCCCAGGGCAGCCTGTTTGCTTGGATTTTCCTGGTGTAAATAGAACCACCACACAACAGCTCAAGGACTGTCCGAGCAAGACTGCCAAAAGAAACAGTTTTTATCCAGATCATTCCAGAAATTCCTTTTTCCTTGGCCTGCAAGTGGAACAAACATAATTTTTTTTCTGGAGCATCCCTACCACTGCAGGCAGGACTTGGGTATTCCCTGTTAATCAATGCTCATCCTGCCCTGGGCAAAGGTTGCTGGCTGCAATGTGTGGGAAACAGGAAAAGCAGCTTAAAATAAAGTTGTGGGACTGCTTGTTTCATTCAGGCAGACCTGTCTGTGAGAAAAAGAATTTATGAAATGTTGATTTATTTTTTTTTTCCAACTCTTAAAACAAATGGAAGTGTGAAAATTCAGTGGAGCAGCACTGTTTTTATAGCCTCTGGTGTAAACACCCCTGAGATTCTGTCAATGCAGTTGAACTTTCAGCTGGGGGTGGTCAGAGCAGAAAGGTCACCACACCCAGGGCTGACCCCCATTGAAACTGTGCTAACTTTGACTTTCTCCTTCCAAAGCCTCACAACAAACTGCAGCTTAACCCCTTGAAGATGGTTTGATTTCACTCAGCCATCACCACAGCAGAAGAAATCACTAACCCAGAGAGGCATTTGGCTACAGGAGTGGCACAGGACTAAGAGACACTGGAATTTCAGGTTGTCCAGACAAGTTGTGGGTTCCCCATCCCTGGAAGTGTTCAAGACCAGCTTGGATGGGGTTTGTGCAAGCTGGGATGATGGGAGGTATCCCTGCTCATGGCAGGGGGTTGGAACAAGATGATCTTTGAGGTCCCTTCCAAACCAAACCATTCTATGATTCTATTCTGTCATTGTCCATTGCACCATTCACCACCACCTCTCTCTTCCTTAGCTCCTTCCTGAACTAACCTTTTTTACTTAACATCTAAAATACCACAAATTTGGGTCTTGAGTCATTACTACTTTTAGCAAAATAGGTTTTATTGCATTTTTCTAGCTGATCCCAATGTAACACTGATACTTGCATGGTGCCTGAGGCACCCCTCTAAACTGGGAATAAATGGCTGCTTTTTACATGACATACACAAGGATTAATCTTTCAGAGAGGCAAAGTAGGCAGAGGGAGCAGTGAAGGGTGCTGCAATAACAGTGGACCTGCAGAAATACTGCAGAGTGCTGCAGAGCTCCTCATTGCACAGACACTCAGGGCTGGAGCACACAGGGATCAGCTGATTCCTGCCACCACCAACAGAGCTGGGATCAGGACAAGCTGCTTCTTCCACACCTACCTAAGCCCCACACACCTGGTGGTGAGCAGGAAAAGTCCAAGCTTCGTTTTTCATTTGACAGTCTCTGACCTGTGCCCCCAGCCATGTGTTCCCACAGAATTTTGGTGTAATAATAGGCTGACCTCCTTCATGTTCACAGCTCTGCGGCTGAGCACGGAACCTGAAGCAGAGGTACAAAGGTTAAGAACAACAGTGCTGCAAACAGGTGATCTTGGCTCTCAGTGGACACCCACAGAAACATTCCAGTCCTTTGGGCTCTCTCATGTCTCCCACCCAGCAGATTGAAACTTCCTCAGTAGTTTTAATTCCCGTCATTATCAAAAATTATAACTTTTTTCTCCAACAAGAAAGTGCTGAATGAGCTCGGGCTCTTAAAAAAGTTACTCTGGCCTCAGGTCTTGGTTTTTTTCCTAGCCTGTTCAGGGCTAGATTTGTACTGCAGCAACATCTAAGAATACATCTAAGCTACATCTAGGAATAAGCACGCCTGGCTCTGGGACTGCAAATCTGTTTTCTCCTTTTGGTTCTAAATCAGCAGCAGCAATGTGCTTGAGCACTGTCACTGCCTGGCCTTCTGTCATGCAGCCTAATTCTTCAATCCCCCAGGGGCTGAGCTCACCCATGTTATAAATGCTGTACTGAAGTGCAAACGCTGGGGTGACCTTTGATACAAGAGTCAGAACTGACCCCTACATTTCTTCACGCTGTCAAACATGCAGAAGATGCAGGACTAATAGGCACATTAATGCCCAAGGAAGAAAGTGAGGGCTTCAAACTCTTCTTAATGGAGTTTAAACACATTCTTTAAACAGGAAAAAAAAAAGACTCTGAGAATGTGGCCTTTCACTAACATAAACAGTTTCAAAGAATGGTTGTGGCACAGAAGCAGTGACTGGAAAATCAGAAAATCTGTATAAGAACTGTTGTCATAGTGGATTTCCCATAGGGATTATTTTAATCTAGGGAAGCCATTAAAGACATTGGTTTGACTGGAGGGTCTCAACTTTTCTTTTTCTTCCCCCTCTCCAGACACATACATCAAACTCTATGGGGCTGTCAAGTTATCTCCAGCACTGGCTGAAAAATCTGTGGCAGTATTAGAAAGAAAACACTTGATGGGCTTGTGAACTGCTGGGAGTTATCAGTATTAAGGTGTTAATAATGCCATAATCCAAGGCTGATAATTATTCCCCCAGTTCTTAATGCAATTTAGCTGCTTAGCACATGGCACTTATGATACACACCAGATTCATTGCAAAGCTATTGGGGGAAATTGTCCTAGGAAAATTTAAAATCCCCTGGATTTCCAAGCCCAAACAGGACATACAGAAATGTATGATAGAAATGCAAGGAAAGGAAGGTGTTCTGGATTAAAATTTTTACAGGAACAGATCTGCTGAGAAGGAAGCAATAACGGAATTGGTTAAAAAACCATTTTAAAAAATCAGTCCAAATAAGAGAGAAAACAGACACTCAGATACAGTTAAAGGTTCACCCAGCTCATTCAGCTGGGAGTGGGGGTTTTGAGGGATTCAAGAGGAGAATCACATCCTGCTGGTCCCAGGGTGGGCACTCCAGCACACATTCAAGCCACTCCATTGCTCTATAGATTATGAAAATGTAAAAGTTGTCACTAAAGCCAGGTTAAAACAAAAAAATAAAGGGCCAGAAGTGATAAAAAAATTCCATAAGTGACCTTTCAGCCACAGTATTAATTCAGCCCCATTATACATCCTGTATAATGCAAAGCATAGATTAAATATTAAATAATTACACATTATATTTAACAAGGAAAGCTGAACTGGAAATGCCTTCTGGCCTCAGCCTGTGCATGTGCACAGGGCTCAGTCTGTGACACAAACCTTGTATTTCAGACACCCCTGCTCTGAACTTTGGACTCCTCAGCTTTCACATTTTCCCAGCTCTGATTTTTCAGTTCTTTAAAGCACAGAGGGGTTTCTAAGAGCTGCAGCATCTCAGTGACTTCTTTCATTCATGGTAAAGGCACAGCATTTTAGGAACCAACACCCAATGCAGCTCTGCTGGAGGCACCAGTAAATGAACAGTTTTTAACCCCAGCAGCCTTCACCCAGGCACCATTAACAGACCAAGGGATCTTGCATCTGAAAGCCAAGCTCCTCGGTGGAAATTCAGCTCCTCTAAGAACTTCAACCAGCAGACCTTTACTAGAAAAGCACTTACACAAAGAGATAACATGATAGTGAAAGAAAACAGAAGATGCAGGCAAGTAAAGTTACTTAGCCACAAATCTGTTCCTGTGACATGGAAAAGCCATAGGAGGCACTGAAGCACCACTTTTTGTGCTTCTCCTGTTGGAGACATCTTAGAGCTTTAATAGACAAGTTCAAGTTGAGTTTAAAGAACCATAAAATCCTTTTGGTTGGAAAAGACCTTTCAGATCATCAAGTGCAACTGATGATCACCACTAAACCAAGGCCCTGAGTGCCACATTTATGTGTTCTAAATACCTCAGCTGAAGCTCTTTGAGATGGCACTGAAATGAAAACCAAACCACATCTATCAGTACACACAGAGTCAGAGATAGATTGCAACACTTTCCCATGTACAGGTTTGCTTAAAATTGGGTTTGTTTTATTCACTTGTTTCGTTTAAGATTAGTGGTCAAACCTTTGCCTGAGAGATGTAGATTGGACCAGTGTGGCTCAGCTTTTTGTAAGGATACAGAACATTTCAAACCAAGTCTCCTCAACCCTACAGCCCCTAAAGCACCCAGACCCCCCAGGAGTTGTAGCTGAGGTCTCCCATCCTTCAGAGAGGGGAAATCCCTCACTACACATTCCCAGTGTTCCCCCACAGGCTCCTCTGTAGTGTTGGTAGGCTCCTGGTGCAACCTGGGGATCAAAATAATCCCAGGCTTCATGAAAAGGGAAACACTCCTTGCCCAGCTCTACTGAAATAGGTTCTTACTTTCAAGAGGCAGGCAGGTGTCTCAATCCTATGAGATTCTATGGCATTTAATCTCCTAAATGTCAGTGTTGCTTTTGAAATGGGCCTAAACCATTAGATGCTTCTGAGAATGTCATCCTTCATCTTTAAATTTGCTGTGACCACACACAGTCAGCACAAGCCTTGCAGTTCTGTGACCCAGGATATTCTGCAGACATCAATTATGTTGCTTTCTTTCCTTACTCAGGGCTACAAAACAGATCTGAAGCTTTTTGCTTCAGAGGCTTTTCAGAATGCAGAAGTTTCATTAAAACATGAGGAGGGAAAATGTATTTTATTCATGCTGTCATGACTCAAAATCCTCTCAGAGTTTCCAAAAACTTCACCTTAGGGGTAACACCGAGCATGGAAAATGTCTGAGCAAAGAGAATTTGAGAAAGTTATTAGCAAAAAGTTATTAGCAGCGAGTGGGGATTAGAACTCAGCCTTAACACCTGCCTCTGCTATTGCAGCTCCTATAATAATTTTGACACAGGGGCTGCACAGCAATTAATTTTCCTAAGGCACTGCAGCTAAAGTGAGCTGGCCCTCATGCCCAGCAAGCTCAGCACTGCGCTGGCACACAGCACGAGTAAGGGACCCTGGGCTCAGCTCTGCTTCTCCTTCCCAGGCCTGGCTGAAATCAATCCCTTAGCTCAAGGCAGCTTGCAGAAGTTTGCAGAAGTTTCTCAGAGCCACAGCTACCCAGTGCAGATGTGTGCTGACACAGTGAAGGAGGACTCTGGTCATGGAGCACAGCACTGAGGCACTGAGGCACTGTGGAATTATCCCCAGTGGCTTCAGCCCCTCTGTGCATTCAGGAGCAGCCCATCACCAGAGAAAAGGTGCAGTGCTTGGTCCAGAAGTCTGGGTGCTTGGAAAATCCCTGCTCAGTGTCCCCTTTAGCACATTCTGTGTGACTCCTGCCCAATAGTTCTGAGTGTGTGAGTGCCCAAAAACGTGTGGGACTCTGTGCCTCAGTTCTCTGCCTGTAAAGGCAATGAATTAAACTTGCCCTACGGCTGAAAGGTTTGGGGAAATAAATATACTGAGAACCATGAGCTCCTGTGGATCCTCACATGGCCACTGGAGGAATTACAGGTCACCAACAATACCAGTGACAGAAAATTTCTGCCCAGATCCTGTTCCTCAGAGACTGAGTTTGTGCCCTGAAGCCAGAAGATTTCTGCAGGTTTCAAAAGTTGTGAGGGGTTTTTTCTCCCCTCTTGACGCCATTTCTGATGATTCACAGAGTATCAGACATAACATCATAGACAATGAACATTTCTGCAGAGATATATCAAGTTTGGAGTTAATTTGGTCTCAGATCTCACTGACCTGAATCTATTTAGTGAAACTTCAGGGATAAAATTCTCGAGTCCCTATGAATTCATTGTGCCTCACCTGGAACATCAACATTTCCAATATTAGATATTTTGGTGAAAAAAAAAAAGCCTCTTTCCACAGGCATTACTTAATTGTAATGTCTATTTATTTGGTATTTCTTTCTGTTTTCCTGCATTGTTGTAAAAGTGTAAATCCTACTTGAAAAATCTCCTTTTACAGGTTAAAAATCTCCAAAGGCTTATAAGCTGATGTGAAAGATCAACTTAATTGAGCAGTATATTTTTGATTTACTAAAGGATCCTTAATCCTTTGACTAAACTGATGTATAGATTTGTAAGAGATTAGCAAATCTAAAATCCATTAAATTCCAGGGCAATAAAACCATCTGACTGTATGAAAAGGCATAAATGTAAAACACAGCTTGTGTTGCCAGTTACTGTGGGGTCTCTTATCGTTGGGTTATCAATTAAATTCCTGATGTGGTTGTTATAATCATACATTTACAGAAATGACCATAAACCTACTGCCATCTGTACAGGAAACCCATTGTCCAAGCCATGGACCCACTCAGAGAGTGCCCTTTCCTGCAAAATTTCCATCAGGAGTTACAAGTGAGCAAAGGACAGCAGAAGCAACTCATGAAAATTATCACAGGGTACCTTACCAGCACCAAATTTTGCCTGTGCCACTACCAAACCACCAAGCAGCTTTCATGAAAAGCTCTGCTGGTGTGGGGATGGAAATGGCAGCAAGGCCCAGAGAACTGGAGGGCTGCCAGCTTCCCAGAGGTCAGGAACATGTGGGGAAACTGTGCTTGAGATTCCAGAGAAAATCCCAAGAGCAACTGGAGGCTCTCTGAAGGCTTGAGAGGGAGCCCTGAGAGAGGAGCAGCAGCCCTGAGAGCAGGACCATGGGGTGAGCACCCTGGGAGCACAGGCTTGCTCACAGCCCAGGGAATGGAAGCCACACAAATACCCCAGAGAGGTGCTGTCCAAGAGCCAGATAACATTTCCAACCATGATCCCTCCCCAAAACACCAATGACTGCCCCTGTGGTTATTTGCAAAGGGTTTTTTTTGCATCTGGAGCTGTCTGCTGACTGATTTAATCATCATTCCCTGCAGTGGCAATGGCTAGGAAAACAAGGGCTCAAGGACCAAAAACTGATTCCCCAAGGCTGCCAGTTCAAAACCAGGCAGAAATATGACACATAAAGTACAATATTCAGTAGCTCCACCATGTTACCTTCAGCAAAAGAATAAATCAGTGAAGAGGAAGCTCTTCAGAAGAAAGCTCTGGCAGGTGGAGCTGCATTCCCAGTGCTGGGGTGGCTGGTGCCAGGACCCTGCTGTTGGGAAGCAATGCTGCTGGAAGGGTGAAGCACAGGCCAGCACTCCTCCACTTTCTGTGTCTGTGGGACTTCCAAGCCTTTTTCATCCTCTCCTGTCTCGTGGCCACTTGGTTCCTCCAAAGCAGGAGCTGTCACTGCCCAGATGCCCAGCACTGTGAATTCCTAATGCCAGCAGGGCCCCTCCATTCCACTGGAGTGTAAATAAACCCCAGCACTGCTCCTGGACCTCTGCAAGTTAATAAAGCACTCCTACAGCCCTAGCACCAAAGCACGTGGAAAGGCAGTAAGGGATTGATTCCAGTTTGGCTTTGAGCTTCCTGGACCCTCCCCATAACCTTCCAATCCCTTATTTATTTCTTTTTTTAAATCTTTTCACCAAAACCCACGTTAGAACACAGAGGAACTAGAAATGGGGCGCCAAAGAAAAGCAAATGACTAAACTAAAAATATCCTTGCCAAACATGCAGAAAAATAAATAGGTGGAAAATAAGCCCAGCTCTCCTGAGGGCAGAGCAAGGCAGTGAGCTCTGAGTGGTCACAGGGACAGCTGCAGTAATTGCATTTTACATTGCTTTAGGTTTCATTTATGCTGTCAAAACTGTTTTGTCACGCTGGATTGTTTTTTAATGCATTTCAGATTTTGCTAATCTCTAGAAAATCTATATCAGTCTAATCAGAGGATTGGGAGGCTCCTTGCTGTATCAAAAATATACTGCTCCATTAAGTCAATCTTTCATACTGGCTTATAAGTCTTTGGAGATTTCCAATTTGTCAAAGGAAGGGATTGGGGTTTTTTCCTGTCCATGTAGTTAAGTTTTTCTAATGATGAATCTTTGAGAAAAAGAAAAAAGAAAGAAGGAAGCAAAGAAGATGAGTAGTCTAAAAGTGATGATCATTGAAAAAGCCTGAATTGACCACAATTTGGCTCATGAGTGCCCAAAACCCAAATATTTGCATGAAGATCAGCAAAGAATAAGGGAACTGTTATCATGAACAACCTCTTGGCTCATCCCCTTACTGCATGAGACTCTCTCCATTTCCAGGCTCCTCTGGGGCTGTTCCTCCCTGCACTGCCATCCATCACAGGCTGGCATCCAGCTTCCAGCTTCCTCTGGCCAGTGGGAACAGCCCCCTGTGCCCACCTGTGACTGCTCTGAACAAGCCCCTCAGGCCTTCCTGCAAGGTGCTCCTCCAGTATGGGTGGGACTCGCTGTAAACAAGGGAAATCCACTCCACTGTCATTTTTCAGATCCCTCCCTTCAAGCTCCCTCCTGCCCCAGTGCTATGGAACTCCTGATGCTGTCAATGTTTGTGGCCCAAGCTGTGGGAGGGAGCACCTGCCAGGCCTGTGGAGTGAAGAGATGAGGGTTTGGAGAGCAGCAGAGGATGGGGTTTGTCTCTTCAGTGCCCACCAGCAACTCCCCAAAGGGCACAGCCCACGGGAGCAATTCCCAGCCCAGTACACCCAAAATGAACCAGACTAACAAAACCAGACTGAGCAGGGCCATGTGGACTGAGCCAGATCTGGCACTGCTCACATGAGCTGCTGTCCCCCTCTCAGTGGGATCAGCAGAGAGGCAGGATCAGAAGCTGGGAGCAGCAGTTTCTGCTGCACACAGCTGAACAGGGAGAGCAGCTGCTCCCAGCCCTGGGCTGCCTGGGGGCCAGGGATGCAGTACCAGCTCTGGGAGGAGCACAGACACAGAGTGTGTGCCACCCCTGGAGAAAGCCTCAGGACAAAAGGAGGTGCACCTGTGCTCAGACAGAGGGACTCACACTGCCTCTTCTTGCCACAGCTGGTGACTTGCTCTCCCTTCTGGGGAGCAGCCAAAAATAACTCAGGGTTTCCCTGCTTTAGACATTATCAAAATTAGACAGCATCATTCCTCTTCCAGGGAAGTTGTAAGGACTGGAGGGCAGTAGGTAAAAGACTGGGACTGTGAGAGGAGAACGGAGAAGCAGTAAAGGAATTCTTTTCCAGAAGTTATATTAATAGCTGAGACAAATGAATCTTTAGATTTGTTGAATTTTTAAAGATATTTCCAGCTTTTCACTACTGTTCTCTGTATTCATTTTTAAGCATAATCCTGCACAAGGAACTGAAACTTCACAATTTTTTTATGTTAGGTTATTTATTTCTAAGATATCACCTGTCATATGTACTTATTATTAACACAAATGGACTAGAATCTCTTTGGACTCACCTGGTAACCTGCTTGTAAAGCACCAAGAAAAATGGAAGTCTGACCTAGGGTGAGCACAGAAAATAAAAGGATGACCATACAATACTAGAGCATCATGCTCAGGCACAAACTTGGCTGGTCTGCCTTGAGGTTACTTTTCATAGATTCTTCTAAACAGAATTTCAACTACAAAGTGCTTCAAAATTCAGTGTTGGTCAAGAATTATTGAAGTCCACTGGAAACCAACAGGAGATTCCCCAGCTTTGTTATTGGGTCAAGTCCTCAAAGGCCAAAGAAGGGAAGAGCAAGCCAAGCTGTACAGCTACAGGGATGGTCAGCATCACTGAGCAGAACTGAAATACCCCAGCCACAGAGGGTGAAATATTAGCCTCAAACACTTCTTGCTAAGCAAATCCATTGAAAGCAAAATGATTAAAGTCCACCTGGTGGATTTGCAGGGCTTTGTGCTGATATGAGACCATTCACTCACGAGAGGCAGCCTTTTGACATGATTCAGTTGGCTGCCCTTGGCATTTGACACACACCTAAGGAGTCTAAGTGGTTCCTGCTATTAGCAAAGACTTGAAAAAAGACACTTGTCACATTAGGTCAGCTATCTCTGAACTTCATCCTGTGAAATGTCACCAGTACCCCCGGGTTCTCATTCCTTATCAGTCTTGAGATAGATGTAGTTATTGTTCTAAAGCAGCAAGAAACAGAGACAGGGAAACAAAGGAAAGTGTGAGTTGTTTATTGTCTCTTCCATAAATGACAAAAAAGTTCTTGAACTTTCAAGAAAAGGACAGGCCTGATTGCTTTGTGCTTTATGTTTTCATAGGGATTTTTAGCTGTGGCAGCTCCCCTCCTGCAGGAAAGTCCCTGTTCAGTCTCTGCAAATGGGGAGCTGAAGACTCCTCTGCATTGAGACCAAGGGAACGAGGTCCACAGACCTGCACCAGCGCCACCATGCTTAAACAGGCACAGGGGACACATTTGCCACTCTCCCCTTGGTGGCATAAGAGGCATTTGTCAGGCACGAGGAGTGAGCTGGGGGTAGGAAAGGTTGCTGGACTGGAGATGTGCTTCACACAGGTACAAACCAGCACTCTGGAAACAGCCACCAAGTTGCCCTGACTCTGTTTCCCCCCATCTGGGGGAAATTCTGACCAAATTCACGTTCTTTGAGCCTGTGAAGATTTTGGTTATGTACAAGGTTATACACAGCATAGGCTACATTTTAAACCAGTGTTACCTTGCTCTGCTAATCCAGAGCCAAGGTGTTCAGCCTCTCTCAGAACTCTTGGAGAGATAATCACAACCCATGTGCTGAACCCTCCCCAGAACATCACTACAGCAGTGCTTATCCAACAGATCTGTGTAAGACACTGATACCCTGTTCACAGACATGGCTACACTGAAAGGATGCTTTGGGAATTGTGAATGATTTTAAAATGTTGCAGAACCTCCCTTTTCTATTTCATTTAAGGCCTAGAAAACCTAAAGCCTTGCAATCCTGCCTTGCCATAGGCTGAACCTCTAAATTGCAATGGAAGAAGGATGGAAGTGTGCAAAAAGGAAAGAAATACAGAGAAGAGAGACATGGATTTCATAATATCTCAGCTGGACAAGTTAGTGTTTGACAGCTTGAATTTATGTGAACATTAACAGAATTGATAAGTCAGGGTCTTGCTGACCTTGGTACTATTCCAGAAGTAATATTTTCACTGAGGTGAACTATTTCTGGACATTTCTCCGATGTACTGAACACACACTTTTTTTTCTGACATTGGAGTGAGCAGAGCTCCTTGTTTCTGTTCCCTGTTGAATGGGAACAATATATTCTCACTGCAGCCAAGGTCATCCAAATTCTTGCCCCTTGGCAGGGATTCACATTTTTTCTCCAAATGCTTTAACAAACAGATCTTGCTTTTCTCTCCTTAGACAGGTTGCACCCACTCCACAGAGCTCAGCCAGCAAAACCAGGCTTCTCAAAGGTGTGGTCCTGCCAGCAGGAGCCTTGGGTTTCTGATAGAAGTCCCCTTCCTCTGGTTCACTCTGCTGTTTTCTTCAAGGAGCACAGCTTTGGTGTCACCATTTATCAGCACTCCCAACCAACTTAAGCATTCCAAACACAAACCCCTTTTCTTGGGCTGTGAATGAGCTGCTCAAGCAGGGCAATAAAAGGGAGGGAGTTGGAACCAGGATTTCCTGAGGCAGAGACTCTCTGTTTGGCTTTGGAGTATTTGAATGAGGAAATGTTATTTGTCAGCAGTGTGAGTGGCAGCTGGAAAGCACATAGGACTGGGACCCCAGGGCAAACAAGTGTCTTTTCCTTTCTGGGGAAGGGACACAGTCTTGGCCTGGCCACACTCCTGTAGTGACAGCAAAAGCTCAGGAGTTCCAGGGAGCCCCAGTGAAGGCAGCTTTCCCTGGGGTGAATCAGCACAGCTCCCTGGCCTGCACTGACACTGATTTATAGCAACTGAGGATTGCAGGCAGCTAAACTCATTTCATGAACCACAAAACACATTGTATGCAATCATCTGAATCTATAACAACAAAACCTGTGTGCTCAAGAAAATTTCTTGATGATACCGCAGATATATACATTTATCCAAGCTAATTAAGAGTTACTGAGCATATCTTTAATTACTGGCAATACCCTGAATGGCCCATGGCCCACAAATGTATCTCTAGCATAATCACAGTCAACCCTTCTCCTCTTCAAAGTGTATCATAATTGTTTACTAATTAATCTTTAGGCTCTTGTACCACACAGCATGTTTAGCCTTCCATAAACACAGGCTCCACAGTTCTGGAGAAGAAAAGGAGAGGATGAGGTGTGAGGGAATTTACTCTGTTAGCTGAAAGACTCGCTGCTTGGCATTTAGTTTTGCTAACTCCTTAGAATCCTGAGAGCCACCAGAGGCCTGTCTTAGTTCTGTGATTCAGACAAACATCCTGATTTGGTTCTAGGCAGCACTTCACCATGCTACCTACAGTGGCAGTCACTGTCTGCCTTGCTAGACTGCACTCGGGGCCCATGCATCACCAAATCTTGCCTGTACTCAAAATCAATTGTACTGAAGTTCTCTTTCTTGAGCAGAGTCTTCAAGCTCTACTTGCTTGCATGACAAGCAGTGAAACCTTTACTGCAGACATTAATAGGAAGTGGAGCAAGTCTTTCATTTGAAAGGTAACAATAGGTAACATTACCTGGCACATCCTTGCTTAGGGTATGGCTGAAAGAGCTGCATCTGTCAAGGCTGATCATTTCCAAGTTTTACATCGGACTCTGGCTGAATTTTTCAGAGGTAGCACCAAATCATTTCTCTAAATAAGGATAGAGGATGGGCTGCCAGGTCAAATAACTCCAACATGGGCATGGTCAGAAATAACTCACAATTGTGCAAAGAAGGTGATGCTCTTCCTGGGGAAGTTTTAGTGTGGCTGAGTTACAAAAAACAATTATAGTTTGAAATTAAATTTTAGGGTGTTTAAGTTACACCCAGCATATATTCCATCTTAAGTCACCATAGGGGATGGCAACATCAACAACTGAAGTTAGAAAAGACTGGGATTCGTGGCATTTGGGCAAGTTCTGCTCAGCTGCATTGATGGTTTTCATTAGGATGCATTCTGTGGGAAGGTCACTCACTCCCCTGACCCCACACTGCTGCAGCAGGTACAGGCAGAAGGAAGATTCATGTCTCTCTCCCTTATTCTGAGATTAGACACAAAAATCCTTTCTTTTACATGAAACTCAGCAAATTGTAGGGAAAAAAAGTCACAGTTCTCATTGTTCTTGTCTTCACTGCAGACAGAAACAAGGCAAAAGGGCTGAAACCACATCAGACAGAACAAGCTCTGGCCATTGCAGGAGTTCCTCTATACAAATCAAGTCACAGTGTTGTGCACTGACCGATGGAGTGAGGCTTTATGAGACAAAAAAATAGACAGATTCTGCCAGGGGGGAGAATTAGGCTCCTATGAATAGCACTTTTCAAGGGCACTCAGCTGCTTGGGCAGGTACGTGTCCCCTCGCAGGCACGGACACAAGAAAAGAGAGGGGAAAGCTTTCAGTAACCCGAGTGGAGCTTTGGGGCTACATTGTGCTCATGTGCTGCTAAAGCTGATGATGTGCCAGTATGAACCAGCTCATCAGATGGGCACAGGCTCTCTCTGTTCTTTCCTTGGAAGGTGGCAGATAAAAGACAAGGCATTCAAGTAGCTGACAGGGTAACCTGTAAGTGCCTGTCCTGAGCAATCTACTTGTCAGCTTTCCTGGCTAAGAGAGGAGACGTGTGCCACGGCTGTCAGCTTTGTGTCATCTTTCCTCTCTGCCTTTCATCGTCCTTCATCCCATGAATGGAGGTTTTCTTTTACTTCTTTTTTTGGCCCAGCTCGCAGGAGCTCCTTTGTCCCACTGCCTTAATGGATCTTAGGAGTGTGCAAATCCAGCCAGTTCCAGGAATGGCAAAAGGGGAACGGGACCAAAGGCATAAGGAAACCATCATCATCATCATCATCATCATCATCATCATCATCATCATCATCATCATCATCTAACAGGCACACTGAGGCCTGGAGGTGTAAATGCTCAGGCTACCCTGGAGGTGACTGAACACAGAGCCTGCCCTTTGGGCTACTCTAACACACTGGCAGTTGTCCACAAGCACAGCACAAAGGACAGGGCTTCCCTTTTTCCCTGTGAGTGATTCCACAAACACTTCATCACAAGGGTAAATGCCTGGGAAAACAGGAATTTCAAAGCTGCTTTTCTCTATCAGTGCATCAATGCCATCACTAATAAAAGTAGCTTCTAAAAAATCCCTGCACCTGATGCATTTCCCTACTTCTCCCTGGCAGGAGCTGTCTAAGCCAGGCACTCCCAGCTGTTGGGGATGCATGTGGGTAAAGAGCACTTAAACATCCACCTTCTCATGGAGATAAAGGGCTCACTCCTCAGCCCTCCTCCCCTCCACCACAATTATCTACCAGAAGGTGTAGGGATGGATTATGAAAATCACAGGCTTTGAACAGAAACATCCATCTAAAACAATAATGATGTCTTTAGGCAAATCTCCTCAATTCCTCAGAACTGCCAGAACACACACAGGAAGGAGGCTGTGGAGCTCCTGTGCAAATTCAGAAGAGCTGTGAAAGATCAAAGTAGCACTAGAGACTGGCAAGAGCACACATTTAATTTTAGGAAAATAGCCTAGCTATGATTGCAAGCCACGAGAGGGGAAGGAACACCTTCAGAAGCATAACTCAGAAGAATGGCACACAAGGAAAAAGGAAGCATCAGCAGCTGGCACTGCAGCTCTGATAAGGGGCCAGGGGATTGCAGGCAGATGCATTTTATTGTCAAACAGATTCTAATGAAGTGTCTCAATTTAAGAATGTCAACAATATTCTACTTTGATCAAGAATATTTCATCATTCCTGGATCAAAGGGGTTTTTGTCTGACCTTTTTATTCCCTTTCCTTTCAGAAACATAAACCATCAGATTTAAAGGTATATGAACTTTGACTCTATACTCTGACTAGGAACTAAAACAGCCTAATGGTGAAAGTTGCCCTCCTGAGTACAGGGGTGGACCTGGTGGGATGCAGAGGCTGCTCCCAGCTGGCATTAGTCTTTGATTCTCTGAAAGTAAGTGTCAAAGTAAATACTGAGATGCAGCTCTGAGTGAAAATTTCAATTTCTGCTCATCTCTCCTGCTGGTTTCTGGGAGGCAGAAGGTAAAAGCTCATTAATGTTTCCTTTCCTTTTCAGATACCCACTTGCTAGATGACATTTACTTCAGTGTTTGGGTATTAAACAAGGAATTCTGAGCCTGTTCTGCTTCCAAATGTGGACTGAGTGCCAAACAGAAAAAGGAGAAGTGAGGGAAAGAAAACATTTGCAATACCTTTGGAAAGACAAGCGTTCAGGTGGTGAGCAGCTCTCAGTTTTCAAGAGTTTCTTGTCAAAGATGCAAGTTCCTGCATGCTCAGCTCTGGGCTTTTTTAACCTATCCATTAGAGAGATGGATTTTTAGATAACTACATGACACTTGCTGTGTTCATGCTGGTCATTCTGCCTGGGTGTTCCAGCCCTGCTCTCAGCACGCCCCAGGATGTGTTCCTGCTGTGGCCAGGCCAGCTCTGCCACGTTTGTCACAGCAACCTGCACAATGAGCATCACCCTCAGTACCCTCCAAACACCCCTGCAGCCATCCCTGCCATCGGGAGAGTTTGGAAACAACAAGGAGGTGAAGTTAAAAGAGCATTTTGCCTATCTTAGATATAGTTATGATTTCTATCTGCAAAACTTACACTGCCTGATCACCTCACAAGTTTATCCACTCAGGGGAGATGGGCACTGAGTCTGCCCAGCAGATCCCAAAGGTATTTATAGAATTCCCTATGGAACTGACTGTCACAGATTCATCCAGTGTCTTAGAGCAAGTCTGTTGTCAGGCAGGTCAAGAAGTTCCTGAGTACAAACATTTTCTGAACTTCCTGAGTTTATAGGGAATATTTGTGGGACCCTGCAGCAAGGGTTGTTTTGGCTGTGGCTGGAGAGAAAGATTGCAACTGAATGAAAAGCATATTGAGGGCTTTTTTACAGATAAAATATTGCTTGACAAAGTATAAATTATTGCTTTATTTATCAGAGTGAGATAATTCAAAGTCAAGAGAAAATGAAAGTGGAATATTTTAACTTCACTGTTTTTCACAGGTACCTGCTCACTGTTTTAAACAATAAAGGCCATAGTTAGCCCATTACTGATAAATACAACACATTCTTAAGAGACAATATAACCCTACTTCATATACCATCATTGCTTGGCAAGAAAACAAACAAATGCAGTGGGTTTTATCACAGCACTCACATTTGATCAAGAGCACAATAATCTCATTCAAATCAACACCATAACTAGAAAGTAATTGCTGTATAATCAGACATCAAACAGACAAAATCACCCTGGGTGTTTCTAACAAAATCTCTTGGTGTCAGTTAAATTCTACTCCCTTTGGAGGGTTATTCACAAAGTGACAGTACTGAGACTTCCTGAAGCCCCTTCCCAATTCCTTCCCAACTGTAAGAGGGGAGGTGCAGAAATGCAGCATCAGAGAGCTCTGTCCCAGGAACTGGCATCAGTGCATGGCATCATGGACCACAGCACCTCCCTGCTGTCTGCTCCAGTACCAAATCCAGGCAAACACCATTCCCAGCCTTTACTTCTGGACCCACAGCCCAGATTTAGTGACTGGCAGACAGCAGCATCAGGCTGAAAACAGGGGCTAATGACAGGAAAAAAAGCCTTTTCCCAGCTGCATGAGGGATATTCTCCTGCATTCCCAGTAAGGAAGCTCGGGCTTCAACATTGTGCCCTCAGTGCAGGAGCCAGTGCAAGAAAGTTTTTTTACACACATGGCATGAAAAGCTTTCCCACTCCCAGCCTGGAAGCTCTTTCCTCAGTTTCCATCAGGCTGCTCTGGAAGGCAGGAATCTCTGGAGGTGCCAGTGGGAGCTCCAGTTGATTGTTAACACAAAGGGACAGTTCTAGGAGGAAATCCTTTTGTACTGTGCATCAAATAGTGGTGTAATAATTGTATCATTTTCTCTGAAGAGCCTCAAAGCAAACGATTTCAAAGGCAGGAAGAAGTGAATACCTGGAGCTGTCTAATTACAGACTCTGAGATATGCACAGCAAAGAATTAAAATAAATGATATAGATGGATTATCAGAGAGGAGAGTGGGGCTGATAAGCCATATTTAGTATACTAATCCTGACTGTTTGTTTTGCATTCTTTGAGCCTTTTAAGATGACAGGTTCTGATCAACTGCTTCCCTTAGAGGTTGGCAGCTTTCCTGCTCTAGCAGTTAATTTCTGTTTGATGTTCTCAACTTTGTGTCAATGTACAAACTACTGTTAAGATATATAGCAGCGATTAAAATAATTCATCCATCTGGTTATAATT
This sequence comes from Euphonia xanthogaster, assembly GCA_034509185.1. Lineage (NCBI taxonomy): Eukaryota > Metazoa > Chordata > Aves > Passeriformes > Fringillidae > Euphonia > Euphonia xanthogaster. The sequence goes on from JAYDZK010000169.1 coordinate 1,950,110, forward strand.
AAAGACCTAGTTAAATGTAATGACAACTTGATGTAGCAAAGCCAGCTCTCATCTTTTAAAAGGGCTGTGTACATTCAGAAACTAATGCTGTAAATGGGTGACAGACTACTGCAATATGGCCATTAAATTCAGGGGAATTAATTAAACTCGCTTCATAAAAAAGCCTTAATGACATTTACTGGTAAGACAAGTAAGGCAGAAATTGCAAGTATCCATGATTGCTCCCTGTGGAATCTCACTGCTTCCAGGAGACCTCAGCAGACCCTCCAAGCACCACTGGACTGAGGCAAAAGGGGGTTATGAATTTGCTCTCCCATAAGGGCTGTAACTGCAAATTGAAGTCTCTGCTGGCTGGTCCCAGCTAAGAACATAAACACAGGGAGGGTCCAAACACAATCCTGGCACTTTGGGCATTGTGAGCTCTGCAAATAGGAAATGTTTGTGAGGATCAGAAAATACAGCAGAACCATGGAGACAGAGGAAGATTCATTACTCCTGGGAAACAAAGCAAAGACACCCCAGTGTCTCCTTTCTACTTTCTGCCTTTGCCTGTTGGCAACAGGAAAGATGTGCCACTTATTCAAATATTGTATGATGTGGCAGAAAAATCTCAGGGACTTCCATCACCTTATGTCAGATCCAGGATTTCTGTTGTCTTGAAGAAGACCAGGATCACATCAGAAGCTGAACTATGGAATGACTGATGCTGACTTTGCATTGGTTTGGATATATCCAAGTGTCTTTCAAAAACTTCCAACGAAGTAGAACCTTGTAATGACTTAATCTGAGTCCAAAGAAACATTAACTCAATCTGAAGGGATTACTTTATTTCAATATTGAAGTGTTTTAAAGAGGCAATTTTGAAACACAAGCCCCCTTGAATTGTTAGATTACAAGATCTACCGGACTGGAATGATTTGGTTTTTTTTAATAGAAGAACAATTTTGCAAAAGTGTCATATATTTGTGAAACTACTATCATAACTAAATCTGACTTTTTTCTGAAAAATCCTGTTTCTACTGAAATCTGTCACCCAAACCAGAGGCTGGGAATATTCTTCAGGTTTTGGCAGTCACAAAGAAATTCTTGCCTGATTCCATTATTCCTTTTCAATGAACTCTGGAAGTATAAAATGGTGCAGTCTCCACAGAAAACCAAGGGGCAGAAGAATAGAAAGTAGAATCAAAAATATAAAATAGAATACAAAATAGAATCAAAATCTTCTTTACCTTTGCAATGTTATTTGAACAGGTGTGTGCAGTGAAGCCTCCCCTAATTCCCACCTTCCCTTCCCATTCTGGGTCTAAAACAAGATGTTGCTGAAAATTTCATTGCTTTAAGGCTTTTTCCTCTTTTGCCCTCCTTGCAATTAAAAAAGAGAAATCCACACATAAAGCTCAACTTCCAGCCTGTGCCTTGACTTTGTGCTTCTAATATTCCATGTTACATTCCTGGTTGATTAATGCACAACACCTACTTGATAAAGCCCCAGTGCAGAGTGGAAATGATATTTCCACATCACAACCATAAGCTGCTGGATTTCCCCTTCATTTGATTTAAAGTCTTTTGCCAGCTGATTTCATTGTAGGACAAGACTCTCAAGCAGGTCTGAGGTTTGAGTTTGGGGTATTTTCTTTGCTTGACTCACATATTTTTAACTCTTTTCTCTTTGACCAGCAGACTGTGAGCAACCTTTTGCTGTGTGAATTAACAGATCAACCTTCATTAATAAATATTGAAGGTTTCTTGCTTTGAAGCACCTTTGCAACTCCTAGCAAAGTGCCCAGGTACTGTATGATAAAACTGGCAAACTCCAGTGCTTTTCTCACTGAAATCCCCTGTGGAACAGACACCACAATGACAGTTCTGCAGTGCACACGCCTCTGCTTCTGCATCTGCTGCAGCTCCAGAAGCAGTGAAACAAGGGCAGCTGTTCACAGCTCCAACCAGCCAAGGGAAAACCCAGAGGAAAAGAAATCTCCTGAGAAGACCCAGAGCCATGAGATTTGCAGTCAGATAGCCAACCCAACTCTCAGTGACCTCTCTGAGAGAACTGAAAACGTCTGGCTGCTTGTCAAAACTGAACATCCAGCCCTGCTGCTGAAGGAAACCCCCAGTAAGAGATAGCCAAAGCAATATCAAAGGCACAAAATCCATGAGATAGAAGTAATGGGCTTGTTTTGGGACTAGCCCTTTCTGCACTGCACGCTCTGTACTGTTCCATAATTGTATGCAGACACACCAGTTCCTGCTCTGCCCTAATCAGGATAACACAATCCTTACTGCCTTGAACACACAACCTCGGCGTCCCCTTTTGGACATTTCCTCATGGGCTAAATCGAGCCAAAATGGCAAAATATTACAGGAGAGACCAGAGGGAGAGTTGCCAATATTCAGACAGAGCAGCTCTTCCATCAGTCACACTCCTGCCTCTCTCTCTGTTATAGTCAAAACCTCCATCCCCCAAAATTATTTTGTACTAGTGAACAGGAGCAAGGCTGTCAGAACCTAGTTCCTAACCCTCCCAGAGCAGTGGCTCACAGGCTGGGCTGGGTATAACCATCCCCAGCAGCATCTTAATCAGGGAGCCAACAAATCCAGCCCTGCAACCACAGGGCAGCTGCATTTGGGATGGAGAGGGAATCACTGTAGACTGCAGACCTGCATTCAGAGGACCCTCCAAACCATGCTTTCAGCCATGAACACAAATGCTCTGGGAACCTGACTTGTTTCAGCCATGCCAGGACCAGTTGGCTTTAATTTATCTCACTATTCAAAAATGAGCCACTTGAATTTTTAATTTTTAGTCAAAACAAAAGGCTCTGTATTTTGGGGGCTGTGAGGAGGGAGTAAGAGAAATCTGTCTCACCCTCAGCTACTGTAGAATTGACCAGCACAGAAGTCAGGATTAGGGTTCAGCAGGAAATAGGAATCCCAGCTAAGAACCAAGGCCACAGTCCCCTGGAGTAGCCACTGTACACCTACAGCCTCATTCCCTGAATGAGAGAGCTCACCACAGGTTTCCAGGGCAAATATTTCTCCACAGATTTCCAGGGCAAATCTTTCTCCACAGTTTTTTTTCCTGTTTCTCAGAGTCTGGTGTTATTGTGCTTCAGATCAGCTGCTGTCTAAATTATCTTACTGAGATAATCTTAGATCATTGCCTGAGACAACAAAGCAGATGGAATAATTTGATTTTTATTACAGCCAATTGAAACCAGCCACGAAGATTTATCAAACCTAGAGGGAAAGGTATTGCTGTAACTAAGTACAACATACAGTGCCAGGACAACATGGAAATGTAAGCCATGCTCCTAGAAGTCAACTGAAGATGGAGCCAGTGTGACCAGGCACTGCCAAGCGGCCAGGCTGACTCTTCAGCAGCCCTGGACAGACCTGTGGCCCTGCTCAGCACCCCCACCAAACAGCCCTTGCACCACCAAGGTGCCCCAGTTCATGCACACAGGGCGAAATTCTGTCTCAGTTGAAGCCAATGGAAATTGAAATAATAACCTGCTAGTGACTTTTACAAGGCTGGGACTGACCTCAGCACTCAGGGCTCCAGCCCAAGGCTCTGTGCTCCCCACAGAATGATGAGGAGGTTTCAGCTTCACCATGTCTGAAAATACTCCAGAACATCAGTGAGCACACCTTCAATGCATTTAACTCTGTTAAACCCAGGGGATTGGTGGCCCACCCTTCCTCAGGGTGACACCAGGGAAGTGCCAGCTGAAGGAATTCATCAACAGCTCCACCAGACCCTGCTGCCAAGGGAAATTCAGCTGGACATTCACCCTGCCACCCTTCCTTTAGCCATTCTTAGCTCTTACTTCCCAGGTTCCTCCTTGGCACAGCCCAGACTGGTGCTCCAGCAGCAGGGCAGAGGAGCTGGGTGTGGCAGCGCTCTGTAGCTGCTCCATCACAGCTCCATCTGGCCAGCCTGCCCTGGACTGCTTCCCTGAGCCTGGGACGCTGTCCAGAGCGCTCTGCTCAGTGTCCCTGACAAGATGGCCATCAAAGCCTGGGTTAGGGGTCAGGCACCCCAAGCCATTAGCACTCCAGAGTGATTGATTGCCATCATGTGTGGTCTCAATCAAGAGCCGGTAATGAGCTGCATTCATTAATCCCATTTATATGTTTGCATAGTCCAGTCTTGAATTTCAGAGAATAAAAAGGCTTCATACTGAGATTGCACTACCTGGCAAAGAGAAGGAAGTCACAGAAGGCATAAAGGATTTGCACATAATTCTGCATTTTAGGACTTTCAGCCCAGGTATTTTTAAATGCCAAGCAGAGTGCCCAGCATGGCCGGCACACCTCCCAGCAGCACCAAGCCACAAGCTGCTCTTCCCCACCTCTGAGCTATAGTTTCATCTGTACTTATAGGATGTTTCCCTGGCACTTCTAAAATAACTCTGCATGACCACAGCTCTATCCAGTGTTACAGCCACTCCAAGCTTCTGTTCCTGTTTAGACCATTATGGGTTCTCTGCCACTTTGTGTTTGATAACCCCTTATTTTCTTTCTTATCACCTCCACCAAAAACCTCATGTTCTGACTATGCCCCCACCACCTTTGGCTGTCCTGTCTTCCTCCAGCCATGCCCCTGTGATAACCTTCAGCAGAGGGCCCATCAGAAGTATCTTGACCCCGTGCCCGACCCTCACATCCCATTTTGAGCAGGCCAGGCTTCCACGCTGTGCTGAGCCCTACACATCAGCCCAGGTTCCTTTCACTGGCATTGAGGCCATGTTTTCCTGCTTCCCCTCCCCAAAGAAACCCTAAAGGAATTATAAAACTGAAGGGTGACATTCTGCCTCAGTTGAAATCAATGGGAATCAAATAGTAAGCTGCCACTGACTTTTACAAGGCTGGGACTGACCTCAGCACTCAGAGCTCCAGCACAAGGCTCTGTGCTCCCCACAGAATGGTGAGGGGGTTTCAGCTTCACCGCTTCTGAAAATACTCCAGAACACCACTGAGCACACCTTCAATGCATTTAACTCTGTCAGAAAACTTTCATATTGATAAACTCACTGACCAGAACAGCACAATCATGCCAGAACACAAATCCTTTGCAAAATACATTAAATTTGAACCAGCTCACCCTTAAGTAGAAACCATTTCTTTTAAAAGATGTTGGAAACTGTGCTCACCTTAGATAGCTCATGCAATCAGCTAATTGCATGCTTAGATGTCCAGAAGCTGTCACCACATTTCCCAGCATAAATTCAATACACAATGTAAAAAAATAAAGTTCTTTCAAAAAGTTAAGAGGGGTTTGTTGGGTTTTTTTTCAGACGGGTATTACTTGGTTAAAAACAGATTGGAATAATAAATGCCTCTAAGTGTTCCCAGGCCCCTTTTTTGTAGAAATGCTTTTAGCATTTCATGTGGGGGGAAAGAAATATGTACCCATGAGAGGTAATGATATTTATCCACTCTAATGCAAAAGAACAGCAAATATGTTAAAGGTAACCAGCACATAATTGTGTAAGCTATTCAAAAATTTTACAGTTATGTAAAACCTCAAATAATCAAGGTAAAGGTGCCACTGACTGCACAGTAAACTTAAACACCTTTATTTGTCTTTTGCAAACCCCAAAAGCCCAGACTCACCTTCCATGTGATGCCACACATTGCTGGTGCTCCCTGCTGGAAATAATCTGGTGGGGTAGGTAAATTCCATGGCCAGCATTTAATATCCTTATATCACACTCATAATCCACAACAAGGAATTCTGTATTCCTTCAAAGGGAAGACCACCTCTGCTAAGACTCCTCACCTGGCAGCAGAAAGCCAGGAGATGCCTGGCTCATGCCTGAGGGATGCCAGGATGAAGAAGCACTCAGAGGGCCCTGCAAAGCACTGCCCTGGTGGCAGAAGGAGCAAGAGGAGTCCTGGAAATGCTCCTTCCAATGATCTCTAGAAAGAAGGATCAGGCATCCTCAGAGTCTCTCACAGGACAGGAAAGAAGTGAAAGATGCAGAGCTGTGGAATGAAACTACTGTTTGGAAATAAAACAAGAGAGAAGCAAAGAGTTTGTGTTTGCTCCATGGGGAGACAATGACAAAGGACACAGAGCTGGGCTCCTGAGGAGTTTTTTCCACTGGGATTCAGTGATTCAGGAAGCCTCTCAGTACAAGGTTTTATAGACTGAGCTACCTACTGCTATGGATACACAGGGACAATTGATCATTCTTTAGGAAAAAAGCCAGCAGGAGACCAGCAGGGGTCAATGCTGCTCTGACAAGCAGCTGCTGCCTCCAAAGCCACCTTCTCAATGCAAGAGAGAAAAGCTGAGAGGAGAGCTGAGCTCAGCCCTGGCGCTCATGAGAGGCCATGAGGGACAGGGTGGAGTGAGCCCTGCAGTCCCAGGGTGCCCCAGGCCACCCCTGGCTCTGTGACCTCTTCTCTTCCCTCCTGCTTCTCCTGGGTCAAACTGCACAAACCAGCAGCAGGACTGACCTTGCTCTCTGGCCACGGCCCTCTAAGCTCAGCTTTACAGGGTAACTGGGAACTCGAGCTCTGTTGACATTGCTGAATGAGGGCTTTACCTTTGTCTTCTCTGACCATTTTGGTTTCATGCATGAGTTTAACAGGTCTTTCTAAACATAAATCCTTGTTTCATTAACTCAGAGGGACTGAAGGAACTGTGCTCTCCCCTCAGCTCACACAGGAGCTGCTGATTACAATATAAATATGTAGCACATCCCATGACTCCAGAGCTGTGCACCTTCTGGCTGCTGGTGACCTTCCCTCACTTGGGAAAGTTACAACTTCATACAGATTAGAATTAAATTTACTCTGGCTTTTAACATTTAAGAGCTGCAATGCCTTAGTGCTTCATTTATTGGCAAGTGAGCAAACAAAGAGAAGGACAAAAATTCTTAGACAACCCTCCTCCAGAAATAGGAAAAGAAAATGTTCCTAAAACCCCACACAGCCAAAAGCTCTTAACAGCAGCACTACAGCAGTTTAATGGATGAATCCAGGTAAGAATTCACACCCAGTGCTCATGTCTGGAAAAGTATCTATCACATGCACAGCCTGAGTCCAATCCTGAAACACTCACATGGAGAGGCTGCACAAGGCACTCCCAGTCACTCAAGGGAAGAGCACTTTTTCACTCCCTCCCTGAGTTTGGGGCTCATAGAGCTGGTTGAAGTTTCAAAGGGTCTCAGCTGGCACTTCCAGCAATGGAGAAGCTCAGTTATCCAGCACTCAGGGGTCATGGGGCAGCTTCAGCAAAGGAACAAAGTCAGCACAGGAAGATCCAGATCTCCTGTCTGGTTGTTTCCTGGTCCTCTCCTCTTGCTCAGCTCCCCACAACTTGCTCCTCAGCAATCAGTCAACAGTTTTGGCAGTGGAAAGAGAGATCATCAGCTTCTAAACTGAAAGAAAGTTCAGCAGAGAACACCAGAAAAAAATCAATTCTCAAGCTCTGTAATTTCAATGTCTCCCTAAGCCCACCAGCCTGCAGTTGAAAGGAACACAATTAATTAGAGAGGTGACTTGAAGGAAGTTTCTTTGTTGTTTCCAACTAATTTGGGTGGGTGTATGCTAAAACTTGAATGCTGATCAGCAAGTATCTTCCTGAAAGAAATCTCTCTGTCATTTTCCTCTGCTGTGCTTTGGTTCCCATCCCATCAGGTCCTGTGCCCTGAGCTCTGTCCCATCCAAGCAAGCTGGCAGATGTGCTCCAGCTGGGTCACAGCACACCCCCAGTGACACCCTGTGTCCCAAGGCTGGCACAAGGGTGCTACAACTTCAACACAACATGATCAAAAGGGCAAGAGTCTCCTCCTGATGGAAATTTACTCAGGGATTTTTCTAAGCCAAGGTCCTGACATTCTGTTTGATGCCTCATCCCTGGAAGTGCTCAAGGCCAGGTTGGATGGAGCTCTGAGCAACCTGCTCTAGGGGGAGGTGTCCCTGTCCACAACAGGGCTGAGGGAACTGGGTGATCTTTGATGTCTCTTCCAACCCAAACCACACTGATTCCATGATTTAGGCTTTTCTTCTCTACAAGAGTCTTATAACAGGCTCTGCTGGTGTCCAGCTAAGACAATCTGTGCAAATTTAAATTCTGCAAAGCTGAGGAGATGGAAATCTATAAATATCATTATTTTGATACATATTCATCTATCTCATCTTCTAAAAAAATAGTCAGGAATCTTCTGTTTCATGGAATCATCTGTGAAAGCTCAGAGACACAAGAAAATGAAACATAAATGAAGGTCCTGAGCTGCAGATCTTATAAGGAGATTTCTACAACTTTTATTGCTGTTTATCAGGGTTCAAAAACTTCCAGCTGGATACAAGGTGGAACTGAGTCTTATTTCATTACCAGAATTCACAGACTACAGAATTTATTAAGCTGCAATTAAAAACTGGAAAGAGAAATATTTTGGCTAATAACAAAATGATACAAAAGGGCCAGGCTCCCTAGTTAAACACTGATCTTCCAAGCCCTGACTAAAAGATGCTGGAAATCCATGACATACAGAAATCCCAGATAGAGACTTGTGATTTTGAAGCAATTTGCATTCCATAATGGAATTAATTTTTGTTTCAAATATTCCCAAGACAACATTTCCCATAAAAATTAAAGGTTTACATAAAACATTTAGTGTCTTTAAAAACATGGAAGGATGTTACTTTTTTGTCCTTTCTTATCATTCAAAATCGTGTCTTATCACTGGTGCTGATTGGAGCTTTTCCAAATTTCTTTTTCAGCTTTTTCTTACTTTGTTTGGGGTTTTTTGTTGTCTTTTTTTAAAGTTTTCTAGACTTTCTTTCATCCTTTGCAACTTTTTAACACCCTTGTTCTATTGCACCAGGATCAATAAAGGATAAAAAGGTAAAACAAATATATCTGAAGATTAACATCTCTATTTTTAATGAAAAGGCAAGAAGAGTGATGTTTATGACCTAATAAGAAAGTTGTCTTTCATCAGAAACATTTTCAATGGGAGATGTGAACAAGATACACTGCCAACATTTAAATTTATCTAACTTTGTTGAACTAGTTCTGTCTAACTTTAGTCAACATAATGCTTAATATGAGAGAAGAATATAGTTTGTACAAGAATTACTGCTATCACTGGAATCAAATTAGAGATGATGATGATGATGATGATGATGATGATGTTGATGATGATGATGATGATGATGATGATGATAATAATAATAATAATAATAATAATAATGTTTGTTTATGTAAGGTGTTTCTACAGCCATTTTTACCAGTTAAATAATTTGCAGACCTAAAAAACGTAGATTAAATTAAGCTTTTTTTACTCTTTAATGACACATACCCCTGAAGAAACATCTAAAGTGAACTGCTAAGAATTTGGAGAAGACAGTTGTAGCAGGGCATTGACCTCATATGAAAACAGAGAAGTAAAACATAAGGATCATGTTTACTCTGTGTGAGTTTCCTGTCGACACTGTTTATTATTGGGCAATAAACACACTTGGGCAGTAGAGATATATCTTTAGAAGAGGTATTAAGAATCAAACAGTTTCTGTAAATCTTCTGAGTGGTATGAACATTCCGATTTAAACAAGGTTCCACACATAACATGCATTTGATCATTTAACAGGTCCACTTCCAAAATATTTCTGGCTGCAGATGTCCAGTCAGTATCTGATTCTTCCACTTGGCTTGGCCAAAATGCTGAGATTTAGTCTCATTTTAACTAAACACATCTTAAGTTATTTTTATATGTGTCTCTTGGGTCTCAGTTTCACTGCAGCAAATTTCTGCTGTGGTGATGGGCTGCAAATGTTCCTTTCTTCCATTTCCCCTCATTTATCCCACTTTGTGGCATTACCTGATAAAAATGCTGAGGACACACTCCCTCCCTCATGCAACTTACAAACAAATGGGACATGAAGAAAAGGCACCCCCACATCACTGTCCCAGCACTGCCCGGAGTCCTGAGGGTGCTTTACAGCACTGGGGACACTGAGCTGGTGTGGATGACAGAAATTTGCTTCTTCAGCACAAAGCAAAATCCCCTCCAAACCTCCTCAGCTAGCATCAGCACATACCCATGATGGCCCAGAGCCTGGAGCAGGGATATCTAAGGAGTATTTCTCCAGGTTACTCATTCTAATTGCTTAGGGTCGCTCGAAAACCAAATTGTTTCTGTTTGCTTGTCAAAAGGTGAACATGGGAGAAAATGCATTTCAGACTGACAGAAATGTTTCCTTACGTTCACAAATGGCAAGTGGTTTGTTGTTTGTTTTTTTTTCCATTTGAGAGCATTTCTTTATTTAGAATTTTTTTTAGTAAGTTTTATTGAACCTGATCTTAGAACTCCCTTTCAAAACAAAGCCTAAACCTTTCATGCAAAATGCACTGAAGTGACAGCTCTCACTTCACTCGTTTTTTTCCAGGGTGTGAAAGTTGGGCCAAAATGGTTTGCCAAGTTTTACTGCAAACAGTTTCTGTTGAACTGAGCCTGATTTTTCAGCAAATAAACCAGAGGAGTGACTATTTGTTTTACCTATCTGTGAGAATAATATTGGCAATTCCACTATTAACTTTTTGTCAATGACTGATGCAAAGGCATGAGGGACTAACCCCGTTTTGCCAAGGGCCTTGGCAGTGTGAATGGGTGTTAATGAGAGGCCTAAACTGAGTTAATGAGAGGGCTAATTAAGCCCTCCATGGTGGTGTGCTTGTGTTTGAACCCACAGCACGTGCCCCAGCCCAGGGCTGGGCAGCCCATCCTGCCCAGCTCTGATTTCCACCCGGAGGGAGCCTGGCTCTGGCTCTCAGTGTCTGTGACAACTCTCTTACAGGGCCCAAATACCCCCAAAGTGGCCCTTCAAAGCAGCTACACATGTAAGAATAGTATCCAGCAAGTGTGTGAATACAGCCAACCTTCTCCCACTCCTCAGAAAGTCAATGTCCAGAGCACACCCCTCCTCTGCCTTGTCAACACGCGCTGCCTCACCACTCAGCCTTTGGAGATTGCAGCCCGGAGGGAAGGTGATGGGAACTGAACTTCGGCTCTCAAGAGCACCTGGCTTTGTTATCTCTAAGGGCCCAGGAAGATTTCAGGCACTATCAGTCCGTGCCATGTCCTGACACTTGACTCACAAAGTGGCACTGGTGTTGGCTTACCTCCAGGCTGCAGATAGCGACTGTCAGCAGCGAGGTGAAAACGAATGGAGTGGAACAGAAGCAGAGATCCTGCTGCTTCTTCTGGGAAAACACAGCATCCCACATTGCTGAGGAGTCCTCTCTCTCCTGACTCCTCTGAACATCAAGACATTCACTCCAGAGAGTCCAGGAGGTTCAGTTCACACAGCCTTTTTTAGTGCATTATCTCCATCTCTGCAGTGGCCACAGGGAAATGCTAAAAAACCTGATGAATGTCAGGCCAAGACTCTGGGTGGATCCCAGAAAGGCAGCTATGACAGATTCCAAGCATCACTGAAAGCAAGGAAGCTCCTCATTTTCCCCATGCAATTTGCTCTTCTTCCAGAAGATGAGTGTATGGCTATGTGCAGATCTATTCTGTATTTCCCATTCAGAACAAAGCCACTGCAAGCCCGTAGCCCCAGCCAGCACACCAAATCACAGCCCACAGTTTGATGTGAATGCACTTCAGCCAGAAGCTGGAGGCTGATGATAATAACCTGACATCTCTCTGGGAGCAGATACCAGGCTGCAAAACTGATCTCCTGCCGCTGCTGAGCCTGCCTGTGGTACGTGCATGAGACAGATGCAGGAATGCCCCAGGAAGGAGCAGACACTGCTCTCAATGAGAAACCAGATAACAGTGAGGAAAGCAGCTGCTTTAGAGAAACTCGGGTGCTTCTCAAGCATTCAGAACTGCAGAGGCATTTACTGTTTGCTCTTTTATCAGTGCAGCTGCAAGTGATAATTCAACCTCCAAGTGGTCTGTGCTTTTGTTCTGTTTGAATTGAAAAATGCCCAAACAAAAATCCCTGCATTGTATCAGGATTATATGCTTGAAAGGAACTGAACAAATTGCATTTAGAATGATCAAAATGATCCATTTTCCTTACCGTGTTGCTGGTAGACAAAGGTTGGTGCTTGAAAATCAAATTTTACCACTATCAATGTTACTGCCTGATGTGAGTGCAGTGATACAGCTTTATCAGGCAAATTCCAAGACAGATTTACCCAAAAGACAGTTATCTTTATCATCCTCCTCTTGCAAACAGCAGTTGCCAATGTGACACACTGACACTTCACTAGACATCCTAAGCATCTTTATCATCTCAATATCCCAAAATAGAATTAATGCCTTCTGTATGCTGATGTCTCCACAAGAATACACTTGCAAATGCTGCTCATCCTTGTATGAGAACAACAAAAAATAATAATAAATACTCTTACAAATTACTGCACTATGAATGGTGCTTCTCTTACAGCCTCCCATATTTGAGACAGAGAATAAAGCCCAGCTCCTTGTATATTTAGGAACCTCATTCCCACTAAAAATCAAGCCTAGATCCTGGTTTGAATTAAGCCTCACCTTTTGTGAATGAGGTACCAGACAAGAGCTCTGCTGCTGCTGCAGGAATCTCCAGCACGACAGGAGGCTGGTGCTGCACCCCAGGATGCAGTGACCTGAGCTCACTGCCCACCCCAACAAAACAGCACTGCCAGTGTTAGGCACCTGTATTTAGACAGGTATCTGAATCCATGGAGAACTCAGCAGGAAAAACATCCCAACAGAAACACCTACTGGATGCTCCCTGCTTCCCAAACAACGATTTTCCCCAGCAGAAATGTTGATTTAAGCTGTTCATGCTAACGTGAGTGCAGGGTAAGGTTATGTGATTCTTGGAGCCACCAGGCCAGGTCATGAATGATGCAGTAATGAAAAGAAAATTCCATGCTCATTGCCCAGCAAATAAAGACAGGATTGTAAAACCTGCTGTGCTGAGCTCTGCTTGGTGTGGGCACAGATTTGCACAAGAACCCCTCACAGAGGATGAAGACTTTTGAGCATCATCTCCCAGTCATTTCTCTAAAATTTCTTAGAGCTGAGCACTGTGAAAAGTTGTTTATGGATGCAAGCTCTGATAGCTATACCCTGGGCCAAGATCCAGGCACACTGCCTGTCCAGAGAAAGTGATGTTCCATTAAATTCTGCAGTGCCAACCACCCTGTCCTGGGTCAGAAACTACCAAATCCCATTGGAAATTGCCCTGGAGTGTGATGAAATCCCTTCCCCACAGCCTGGCAAGCTTTAACTCTCCTAACCTCTACACAGACATGAATCCAAAGAGGTTAAAAGAGACCCTCATCGTAACCCCAGGATTTCCCTGCTGAGTTGCTGTACTAAAATCTCTCCTGGGGAAGGAGCAGTGACCCCAGGGCAACAAACAAGACTTTCTGAGCCTCAGTTCCAGGGTGCTGCACATCCACAGTTTCCACTGACTTGCTTAGAATCAAAGGTGCTCAATGGCTCCAGAAGTCATAATAAAGGGTCACCTCCTATGGAGAGTTCTGATGATTTAGATTCTGCAATTGCTCATATTACCATGTCAAGAGGGTTTTTTTTCAGGACATCATTATCTCCAATTTCCTAGGCTTTCAATGTTTTTTCCTAGGGATAATCCCCTACAATGTGGGGTTTTTTTTCAATACATGCACTGAACAAAGTTCTCATACATGGAATGTAGAAGTTTATATAAAAACTTTCTAAAAAACCCCAAAGCCTTCAGTTTCAATTTGGTCTTTAGAGAGGTGCAAAAGCTTTGGTGTATTTTTAAAAGCAGAGCATTAGAAAGGATTTTTTTTTTCCCCCTGGCTTAACTGACCCCAGAGTTCAACCTTAGCCAAGCTGATAGTTGAGAAAGTAAACTAATTACCACATTATGTCCAGAGCCTGCCCTGCCCCAGCATCACTGACCCAACATTGTCACACTGCACCTTCTTTTCCACACTTCTCAAAATTCATTTCAGTGAATCAGAGATGCTCCTGGATCATCCACTACCTTGGCATAGCAACCACCAGGAAAAGGCAGCTGTGCAGTGGTTTAAGAGCATCCACTGCCTCTGCAAAATAAGCATTTTCATGACAAGTCAAGAAATAATTACCAATTTCAAGAAGTTCCCGAAACCTCTATTTAAAGTGCCTTAAGTTGTAAGTTCAAGGAAGGCGATGCCTTTGTGACAGCACAGCTGTCAATTAAAAAGATTCCCAGGGCCTCCTGTTAGTCTGACTCTTGGTCTTTAGAATTATATGAATATAGGCTTAAGACCACCCAAATCCCCTTTTTTTTTCTTTTTGAGAGGGGGATAGAAAGAGAACACCAGAGGGTGAAAGAGACCATTAGCCTGGTGTTGCCCAAGTGTAGTTTTACAGTACCAAGGATGTGACAGCAGCACTGACCTGAGCCAGCAGCTGTATTTACACTAGAGCCTAGCAGGAAAAGCACACTGGAGGGGGTGGGACACACACTGCAGGATGCACTGCCCTTTGGAGAGCTGCTTTAACCCACATGGGCAGAATCCAGCTGCAGGAACTGAATCCCCTGCCAAAGCACCACTGGGGGTAGCTGACTTTTGTCTCTTGCTTAGTGAGTGTGTGGCTGATTTTGCACCTAAATCTCACCTCTGCCAGGAAGCATTCCCACAACAGTGGGACTTGTGCTGCTGGAGAGCCAGAGACAATCCTGGTTATCTCCTAGTTTACTAGCATCACCAGCATGACTGAAGGATGTGCTGAAGGAAACAGGATGAGCAGCCTCTAGTCTGCAGGACAGCTAAGAAAATAGGGGAAAATAAGCTTAAAGTATCCAATTCATATAAAAAACCAATAAACTGAACAAAATTTAAAGTATCTGTTCTCAGCAGAGAGGAAAGAGGTAGAAGCATTTCCAGTAGCACAGTTTAGCACCTTGAAGCTGATCTCCCTAGGCTCCCTGGCAGTCCATGGAGAAAGGAAGGGAGGCTCCTCCAGGGACAAAGCAGAGCTGGAGCCCTGGGCTGCCCACAGATGGTACAGGGGGGCAGGGAGCCAGGACAAGCCCCTGGGAGGCAGGGGCTGTGCCCCTTGTTGATCTGGGCTCAAAGAAATCCATTTGTCCTGGGTCTCTTCAAACTGAAGTTCATTAGACAGCCTTTGGACAACATTTCTTTGTTTTCTAATTGATTCAGGCTTTTTTAGGCTGATCTCTCAAGACAGAGTTTAAACAAAAAGAAACAGAATCAAGTACTTGCTTTTTCTGCAGGGAAAACTAAAAAAAAAAAAAAAAAAAGAAAAAAAAAACAATTATAAACATTGCTCTGTAGTTTTCCTGTGCTTCTCGCAGCTGTATTGTTCTGCCTTCACACCAAGAGTTCTTGGATAGCAAGGAAAACAGTCCATGTCTTCAAGAACAAAGGCTGGGAGAAAAATCAAATTAAAAATGGCAATCACATTTGCAGCAGTATAGGCAGCTGGAGTGGTCACCTTTATATCACTTCAGAGCCCTGTTGTGGCAGCTCCCTGTGCATGGAAAGGAATCAGCCATCACCAACACTTGGGAAGCACAACTGGCCAGTGTCTTCAGGTGCTGAAGCTTTAAGCATGCTCCCATGTCCCATTAATTCCTGTATTACCAGCTGCTTTTAATCCCCTGCCAAAAGCAGGTGCTTTTACTCTTCCCCAAATAACTGATGGAATATGGGGCTTCTGAATTGGGGTGCAAGAGTCAAGATATGAGGGGCAGACAGGACAGGTTGGTGGGGAAGGGAGCAAGGAAGAGGGGACAAAGTTCAAAGTCATAGGAAGATTTAGCACAAACTTGTCATGTAAGAGGCTCCAGCAGACAGGAAATCCAAACCACGGCATGTTTGGACATAAGTTTCCAGCACAGGAAGCGTTCCAGTCTGCAGGACCTGAGCAAAGGCACTGGTGCAGGCAGAGCAGGAACATGCAGTGACTTTGGTTCAAGTTTGTTCTCTGCCACACAGGACATTCCTGAGTTCCAGCCCCACAGGAGCAAGAGCACACTGACACTGAGCTCCTGCCCATAGCTTGGAGTCAGTGAGGGCAGCAGGGACACCCAGGAGGTGTTCAGGGCACCTGAGATGTAGCCAGCTACCCTCACAACTCTATGAGAAAAGGATAATTACTCCAAAACATCACTGAAACCTCTTCATCAACTTGGGAGCCTTTTATTGCTTCTACCTGAGGCACTTCAGCCAGGCCTGCAGCAAGCTCTCATGTGTAGTGCAAAGAATGATACAGAATTATAGAATAGATGGGGGTGGAAGGGATTGCAAAGATCATCTCATTCCAACCCCCTGCCATAGGCAGGGACACCTCCCACACGGCCAGGCTGCTCCAAGGTCTATCCAGCCTGGCCCATCCTGCTTCATCTTCTGCATGATTCATCCTGAAGAGCCCATGGAAGGGGTTTCACTCATTCACTTGTCCTGGTTTAGGTACTTGTTGTATAACCAAACCTGGCAGTTTTGGTAAAATAAAAAAGAAATGCAGGTCAAGATGGCAGTGATGGCACATGAGCTCAAGGTCCCAGGTCTGATTTCTCACACACAGAATTAGCAAAATCCATCAATTCACAACAGCCACTCCTCCCACTTACACTCTCCTCGTTTCTGAGGGCTTGGAAGGGAACAAAACAACTTCAGCTGACCCAAGGACCCTCTGGAAAACAGGAGCAGTTTTCCAGAAGCCTCTCCTCCCCCTTCAGCTGGACAGACAGTGCCACAGGCTGCAGCCCCAGGAAGGCTTCAGGAGGAGAAGGGAAACTGCTGCAGCTCAGTCCCTGACGTAGGCAGAGCCAGCACCCCTGCTGCCAGAAAGAGCCTTTCAGGGACTCCTTTCCACAATATTGGGAATTCCTGCAAAACTCCCATTTCTGACGTGCTGCTCTTCTGTGAAACATCCACAGTGTTTGCAAAGAAGGGATTATGAATGGCTAACCAGCCGTGCATATATTTCAAGAAAACTTGGAAACAGCCCTGTTATTTTTGGAAACACGAGCACTTGTTCAGGGTGAGCTGGCAAGGAGGAGTTACTGTGGAAAGTTCCCCAAAGAACAGAGAGTCTGTAGTGCCACCTACTGCTTTACTCCGGGCTGCAACTTCAGATTTGGAAAAACCTCGGAGACAAAAAGTGCCACCCTGGAAAAGCCCCAAGCTCACCCACACCTGGCAACGACCCACAGCAGATTCCTCATCAGAAGGTGCAAGAACACTGCCACAGGGAGATGCAAGAGCCAATCCTGCCTGGCAACTTTGCCATGAAGCGTGGTGGCCCTTCAAAGAGCACTAAATTTTAATTACAAGCATCCTTAGTATTCTCTTGATGCACACAAGCAGCAAACCCGATATGAACTCATTGCCTCCCCAGCTTCACCACAGACTAGCAACAAAAAGTTCCAAAGATACTTCAAATACACTGCAAAGATACATTGTATAAAATTGTGGTTCATTGATTTTAACTATTTTAATTTTTTTTTCATGGTTTAACCTTTTAATGTAATTATAAGTCAGACAGAGCACAATTTCCCCAGTCTTCAGTCTGCTGATCAGTCAGTATTGTATAAACCTTCACTAGGCTCACAAAATTTATTTAAAAAATAAGAAGAAATTCAGTCCTTCCCTGTGTGCTTCTATTCAACTGCCCAGTCAAATATATGACTGTTCCCTGAGTACATCTCAATTTTCCTAACCACAAATTCACAAAACATAGATGATTCCACAAAGAAAAACAGATTCTGCTTTTGGATTATGAGTTATAAACCAGAAAACAAAACATGCAAAAATACAAGGGGAAGGTGGCTTTTCTCCCACAGCTACAGAGTATCAAAGAGCAGTAATTAGAATTTGCTACTCAGTACAACATATTATCAAAATCACCAAAAAGAACATAGCCATTTATTCATAAATGTGGTCTGGATTATACAGGCAGTGTAGATGCTTGGTTGGATGTGTGTCTGGTCTGGTTTGTGTTTGGTTTGGAATTCATTCATTTAGTCCTTAATTTGCCATTAAGGAACTGATACAGCAAGTGTGCACATTAAACATTTAAATACGGGCGCCTGGAGGCACAGAGAGCTAAACAACTGCAAGTGGTTATGGCTGAAAGGTTAAACAAGTGATTTTCCTTCCTCCACAAAGATGAGGTTAAAGGTTGGACCAGACGACCTCCAGAGATCCCTCCAACCTAAACTCTTCTATCATTCCAGCACATGCAAGTGCAGGGAGAGCCAGCCAGGAAGGGAGGGCATCGTGGAGTGCAATGCTCAGGAACATCACTTCCCATGTATAGCAGGACAAAGCTCCCACATCCAGCTCCTGGGACACTCCACATCTTCAGAAGGATTCAGGTGAGACACTGCTGTGACATCAGCAGGACTTGAGCTCCTTTGTACCCAGGGTCTTGCACAAGGTGCCAAGCTACAGACTTTTGAGAAAGCTCAGAGACGCCGAATTCCCCAGTCTCAGTGAGATGAATTTCAGGGTTCTCAGTCATCTGGAGCATAAAACAGCACAAATGACACAGTCCTGAGGTGTCTGTAAAGCCTGTGCCCACCACAGGACACTGGCCACCAAAGAAGAGCTAAAGCCACCAGAGAGGATTTTAACAGCTGCTTTACAAAAACTCACCAGTTATGTTTGAATAAGTTGTATCTCTATAAAAACCTGACCTGAATCCCTCTTGCACCAAATGCCCAAGTCCTTCTGTACAGAATAAAGGGATTTCATCCAATGTCTAATAACTACTTATCTCCATTTATTTTAGCTCAAAAATAACAAAATCCCCACAGATCTTAATAAACATTGAATACTGTCACACTACTTTGAGCAACGTTTTTGGTAGAATACAGCAATAAAAAAACACATCACATTTCATAGCCTGTTCTTCCAAAAACTCCTATAATTTGGCCTGTCTTATAAGAAAATTCTTTTTAAATTAGAAAAAATAAAGAAAAGCCTGCTTCAGCAGTGCAGAGCTTTTGATGGTGTCCCAGTGTGATGCCACTTACAATGGCAAGTGAAGAGTGTGGGATCTGGACAAGAGAAGACTTGGGACAAAATACACTCAGTGTAATGGAAGGAAATCAGCATAAAATAATCATCAGGAACATTCCCCCAGTTCTGGGCTCCCAGTACACAAAACCTCATGGACTTACTGCTGTGAGTCCAGTGGAGTGCCACAAGGATGATAAAGGGACTGGAGCCTCTTTCCCATGAGGAGAGACAAGGAGAACTGGGACTGTTCAGCCTAGAAAAGAGGGTTGAGGGAGATCCTATCACCTGGAATAAACACCTTTAGGAGGAGCCAGAGTCTCGTCACTGGAGCCCAGTGACAGCACAAGAGAGAACAGGCACAAACTGAAACACTGAAAACTTCATCTGACCATAGGAAAAATGCCCTTTTTTTTTTTTATTGTGAATGGTCAAACTCTGGGATACGTTGTCCAAAGAGATTGTGGACTCTCCATTCTCAAAAGCAGAAATCTCAAACACCTCAGCTTACTTTGGTTCTTCTTAAAAAAGCTGATAGAGATCAAATTCTACTCCATTAGGTCACGCCAGAATCATTAAGTTGCAATAAAAATAAAAAAAAAATGCAAAACTGCAGATCAAGGGTTTAATACACACTGAAGTATCAAGACTCTTTCTTCTGCTTCAATTTTTCTTTTCTTGATCCATTAGTACATGTAGGAGAGATTTTAAGAGGGGGATTCAGACCGACTTATCCCAAACACAAATGTTGCTGCATTAACTGGACTTCACCTCCTTTAATATCAGGTAGCCACACAAATGGGTGTTGTGGACCAAAAAATATTGGTTCTACCTCAGGAGGAATAAGACAACTCTTTTTTGCTTCTTGCTAGTATTGAATTGTAAGGGTTACAATCAGGTCTGAGCAAATACAGATAAAACAATCTGAAAATACCGACATGAACTCCTCTGTTGAATTCTGCTTCTATCATTCTTTGTGCAAAATGCCTGAATTTCAGAGCAAAGCTTCCAGAAGAGATGACAAAATACACGTCAAACTGTCTTCTTCCCACACAGGAACAAGATCTGCATCTATTTAAGGAACTGGCAGGATACATTAATTACCCAAGAACAAGGTTTGGCCAACTATCTTTAGTGGCTGTGGATAACCAAGCTTTAAATAAGTGCACAGAATGGAGGCAACAGTGTGCAGAGGCAGCAAGTGGCACTTAAAAAGCACAGCCTTGCTCCTGAGCAAACAGCCATGGTTTCCGTGGTGGTTGTAAGGAATTTGCTTTGAATCTGCATTAAATAGCCAAATTTTCTACATCCTGTTTGATGCATTTCAAAACATCTGTTTTGATTAACTTGAAATCAGCGCGGCACGTTAACATCTCAGAGGAAATTAGGTTCATTTAATTTGGATTTCAGGCTGTGGTCCCCTTGCTCTGGTGATATCAGGAAGGGATTTATATGTGGAGGCTGTGCCTCTGCTGTGCCTGGTGATGGTGGAAGCTGAGCACTCTGAGCATGGAGTAGGATACCTGGAGTCCAGGTGTGCTTCAATTGACTTCCCTGGCTGGTGGGATTAATTCAGGGGAGGAATTGGCCAGATGAGAATTAAGTCTTGTGAGATCCAAATTCTAGATGGAATCCTAAGAGGTGTGGTGCCCCTTGTCTGATTTGCCCTACAAAGATGGAAAACAGCAGGAATTGTTTTCACAAGCGTGTCTTGGTTTCAAGCACTGAAGGTAAGGGGTGAGACCAGACAATTCTGAGAGAAATGGAAACCAATTGAAGCCATGTCCCACCATTCCTGTGGGTAAGAATAATTTCCAGAGTAAAACACCTTTCCACATGCATCTGTTGGGGTACAGCAAGCTGAAAGATGGCCTTTCTCCACAGAAAAGGTAATTTTCTTCTGGAGAAGGAAAAAAAGCCAAAGTCAGTAGTAGACCCATTTGAAAAAGCCACTCCAGTATTACAGGTGCTGTAATTCAGCTGCCTCATGTTCCTATATCCCTGTATCTGCAGTCACTTCTGGTTTGATGGAAGCTTTCAAGTGGAAAAGAAACAAGGAAAAGAACAGCACAGGCATCCTGGGAATCTTCAAGTGTCATTCAACATGGACACCTGGCCAGGCACACCTGCCCAACATGAACACAGGGAGACTGAAACAGTAAAATCAAAATAATACAGAAGTACCAGGATTAAAATCTCTGGAAATCCTTCAGGAGGAGGTCACTGGAATATTTGAAATTACAGCATTAGGAGTACTGCAGGCACAGCTTGTAAGGGAGGATCCAAGAAAATGCCTCAGGTCCATTTTAATTCCACATTTTCTCAACCACTCTCCTTTTTAGATATCAGATGTTATCAGCTTCCCACAGCTAAGATTTTCAAAGCAGATTAAAGGTACAAAATATCTTCAACAAATTTTGGGTAACAAAGCTCTTGAAAATTCTCCTCTGTGCCCATTCAGCCTTCCAAGACCAGGCCTGTTCCAATTGTGTATTTCTTCACGTAGGATCTGGGAGGTTGCACATGTAGCTGCAGGAATAATGGCTGGTCCAAGCTCTCTGATGAGACTGGGCAGTTGGTGACGCTTCCAGGCTTTGAGCTTCTTTCTGTGGCAATCAAAGCAAGGCAGCTTTGCAGACCTTAGTGTCATATTTCCCTGCTCCTTTCAAAAAACCATCTAGTTTTCAACACAGCTCTAATGATAACTTCACAAAATTCTGTGGTTTTGCTTTGTAGATCATTTAAGTATTTTCTCTCATGTTGCTCCACAGCTTTACTGTGTCAGCTCCAAGTGAATCAAAGAAAACTCAAAGCAAAAGCTGCTTGAAACTGGTAATGCTCTTCTGGATTCTCAGAGGAACCACCAATTTTGCCTGATGAGGTTCACTCGAAAGACTTCATTGACTTAAGCAAATCTTTCAACATCCATGGCAAGAGTTTAAAGTTTCTAATGAACCATCAAACCAGGCGAGTTTCTAGGGCTTTTTGAGAATGCTTTCCTTAATTCTAGCTCCACATCACAATTTTGCCACCAATCTCACGATGCACAAGACCCATGGGAGCATTGTACAAGCTGCTGAGGAAAGCTGTGACAGCTGGATTAGAACATGCAGCAGGCCCAGAGGAGCAGAAGTTACACCAAGGGCTCCAAGGGCCAGTCAGAGGGCGAGGTAAGGGTTGTCCAGAGCAACACTGACCTCCTGTAACAATCAGGGGCTAGTTTGGTTTTCTCTTTTTCAGCAGGGTTTCATTGTAAAATGTCTCATCAATACTGACAACAATGCACTTGGATCCAGGATAAAACTTCTGGACACAGAGAGGGACTCCTTTGCCAAGTATCCCCTGAAATGCTCCTGAGGCAGCTTTTAAGGTCGCTGTTTAAAGAAAGATTAAAAGCTACAGAAAACACTTGAGCTGCTGAAATCCAGGATCAGTCTTTTGCTCTGTCACAGTGTCCCTACACAAGTTAGTTTCTCTGTCCCCTATCTCCCCATTTTCCAAGACTGAGACTTCCTACCTCATGGAAGTCGTGGAAAGACAGAAGCTTTAAAGACTTCCCAGTGCTTAGCTGCAGCAAGGATGGGGAAACATGAATACTTCATGTAGCTTACCAAGAAGGGGTAAAATTCCCAAAGGTTCTCACCAGTGCTGTCCAAACATACAATGGACCACTGGCCAACACAGGCACTTGGAGTGAAGGTGGAGGCTTGACCATTGTGCCAGCTTTGGATCACAGCTATGCTCCACCCTAGAGGGATGCTAAGCACAAGCACGGCTCATTTGAAATCCAGAAAATGCACCAGCATGGGGCAGCTGTCTCTGAGCAATGAAAACAATTGGTTTTATTTCTAATTTCACTGAGGGATTGACATGTAGATTCTCCACAGCAGAGCCTGGAGAAGCCTGTTTAGCAGCAGGCCTCCTAAAGGTCTGATATTCAGAGTGCAGATACAAATTCCCTGCAGCTCCAAACAGTAATTGCATTTATCCCCTCAGTTACAGAAGCGGCAGAACCATCAAACTGCAGTTCCTCTTCACTAGTCAGCACTGGACTGACCTTACAGTCCTTTTCTTCAGTTTAAACATTGTCACTTGCATTTTCTTGTTTCTCAAAATCCTTCTGTGCCTGTATACATGAAAGGGAGAAGCCTTGTGTACTTTTTAACATGTTAACTTCGAGGACAAAGATTAGAAACCTCTCGGTGACACAGACTGGAGTTAATCAGAGAAAATATTCCGTGTGCATACTCTCCTCAAGGCAGCATCTGCAGCTCATGTGTAATGCAAACCATGTTAAGCAGCTCTGTCCAGCTTGATTTCTGTCCAGCTACCAAGGATCCTGACTGAATTTCGCCAGACAGAAATGTGCAATTTTTCTGTCATTAGAGAGCACCCAGGGAAGTAGCACAACAAAATGCTTCCTGCTGCTGTTAAAGGCAGGAGGCTGTGATTTCAGCTCAGTCATCTGCTCTCACATTGAGTAATCCACAAATATTTGAGCTTTCTGGCAGCATAGCCCCCCCAACATCACAGTAGCAGAATCTTTTCCTTTAAATGTTCCAAGACATTTCCATGTTTGCCTTCTCAGGCTATTGATAGTAAACTGCTTAATAGGAGAGGGCATCTGTGATGCTTTTCCTGACAATTGATAACATCTAGAAGGCTTAAACATGGCCTTTCCTGCTTCAGATTTTAAAGGAGGTTAATTGGGATCAGATACTTAAAGCTGAACTTAACAGCAACAGAGTAAGTGCACAGTCCAGACTATGGAAAGAAAACATGTTAAAAAATATTTGGAATAGTTAAATATCTCCAGATCAACCACACATGATAACTTCAGATCATTTACAGAGAGAATGAAGGACCTTGAGCCATTGCTGGCTATCTGTAGAGTGCTCACTGGAAACACAGATGGAACTCCAGGGGACCAGAGAGCTGATTTTTAAGAGATAGGGAAGAGTTTGGGAACATTTAGTTCAGCCTGTAGACCTGAGTATAACCTCTGTGATACAAAAGAGAGAGTAAGAAATGGATATGTGCAGCAGAACAAACAAAAATTTCACCTCTACAAGATAACTGGCTCAAAAATAAAATCAGAAGATTTAGAAAGTAGAGAGGGGGAAAAGGAGACAAGCTGCAGGATAGCAAACTGGGGGCCAGAGAGAAGGCAGTCATTTGTTCTCTTCCTCCCCCAGGGACAGGACAAGAGTGAAGGACTACATTATAAAAACCAAAGAAATTCAGCTGAGAAATCAAAAAGGTGTTTAAAAGTTGAGGAATAGTTGTGGAGATGGTGAGATTGTAGAGACTGTGAAATCACCTGTCACAAATTTCTAGACCCTGTCAGAGTGGTTCCAGCTAATTATTTACTTGATTGCAGTTATGCCAACATCTCCTCTTGCTCCTCTTGCCTCTGATGCCCCATTCCATTCCTCCTTGTCTCACAATCTCTTCCTAGCACCACTTCTTCCCCCAGCAATGGGGGAAGGCTTTAAAGAATTCTGCCCCAAGTGAGTGATGAATTAAGACAGAATTAGTGTCACTAATGAGAACATTTTTCAGCCTTTATTCGACCAGTGGCCATGGTGACTTCTTGTGCTCCAGTTACAGAGTTTCCTCCATTGCAGCACAGTCATGAACAACTTAAAAACACATCTTGAGATTTTCTAGGCATGAGGTAGAATTCCTGAGGACATCAATAGCTCCTGCATTGTGCAGCTTCCAAATTTTTTCCAGTTTGGAAAACACATTGTGTCAGTGTAGAAATAAGCTGTGGTCCTCTAGTTAAGGCCTGTATGACAATAATGCATGTGCAGAAGGCAGCAGAATTATGATGAACTGCTGGACTCTGGCATTTCTTTCCTCTGAGAGCTTCATAACTTCAACGTTGTATTACCATCAGCTCCTTCCCTGGGATCTATTTTACAAGGAACTTACAAATGGCATGTGTAACAAATGCTATCTATTGCATTTTATTATTCATCTTTTTCCACATATTGACATTTGAGATGCACCCAGGGACTGTGCACAGAATATGTCTGGCAGGAGTGGTGTGCACTGATGAATGTCCCCCCGGTGCTGATATGAAACACATGGGTTCTATTAGCAAAGCCATGGCTGAAATGATCCATTGGAAATTACTTACCTATTCCATGAACATGACTCACCAAAGCCAGGAATGTTCTACAGATTAACTCTTATGAATGCATGGGCATTAAACCCCTTATGCTGGGAAAAGGGGGAGCATTTGCAACCACCCATAGGCTGCAAGGGGTCAGCCCTAAAATCTTTGGCAGATCTCTGACAGTACAGGAGCAGTTATATATTCAGACAATGAGCAAATGAAAAAAGAAGGGCTGTTGTTATTCCTGTTCCCTTTGACAATTTGAAGTTATTTCTCCTTCAACTTCAGGCTACGACTGAAAAAAGAATCCCGATAGAAGTTCTGAGATTTGTGCTTAATTCTATTAAAATCAACATTCCACCAAAATTGCTGAAGTACAGCGTGTGCTTAAATATTTTTCTGACTAGTGGGTACTTACTTGCCAGGGCTTTATTTTCTTTATGGATGCAACATTAACTCAAGAGTGCTGTGGACACAAATATTAGCCAAAACTATTAACTTTTTCTGGGTTTCTTGGCTTTTTAAAAAATCTGGTCCAGCTAGAAAGCTGCCTTATCATTAAACCAACGTATTAAATTTCTCTGACAGTAAAATCTATCTATAGACATACAGTAACAACAAATTAACCTCCATCTGACATGAATGAAAACAGTTTCTAAGTGGTTATAGTTCCTAAAACAGAATCTATATGCAATAAATATAATTATTTCACTGAAATTGTTAGCACATGTTTTTCTTTTGCAACAGACATGTTCGCTGTACCATCTTTGTTGTATTGATATGTTCTTTAGTAGCCCCTTCTGTGCCTTCATCCTTGATTTAAATTTATCGTGACACATTTTTAAACAATAGCAGGAAACCTCACTTATGACTTTAATTATAAAATGGTGTTATAAAATTATATCCACATTTTACTTTTGGCAGTTGGCAATCCTCATTTAACATAAATAACCCTTCTTGGCCTCAGCAGCTCTCTTTGGTTGATTTCAATGCTTACTGTATGTAATTGATATAAAAACACAAGGTTTAGGAAGCAGTTATTGGAACTTGTTAAAAGAAGTAGTCAAGTTCATAAATGCACTCATTTTGCTATGCTACATGCCAAGAGAATTAATAATGGACGTTTGGGAATTGGGGAGAAACTCTGGCTTTTTAAAGAAAGACTGATGTAACTACAGTATTCCACTCCTATGTTAATTGTTTGGCTCACAGACCCAAGGCTTTGTTTCTCTTCCACCCACAGCTGCTTCCAATAATTTTCTAAAACCTGACACATCCATCCACACATCCATGTTAGACACAGACATCCAGAACTCCACATATGCACCAATACCCAAACAAGTCTGCTGTTCTCTGCTGAAGGACAAGAGAAAATACATTAACCTGGTGGCATAATTAAAAGGAAAAAACAATCACATCAGAAGAGGCTGTTCCAGAAGACTGGAATTAAGCAATACTAGAAATGAAGCTACTTTGAGTCACTTTCCAAAACAGTTCACATGAAGAGGCTGATCTTCATCTGAAGATCCCTGGATTTGCACAGAGGCACCTTGGCCTGCCTCACCTCTGCACACTGACAGGACAGGAAGATGCAGAGTTACTTGTCTGCATGAGCAGCTAACCCCAGCACTGAATGCACAGCGGTCACACAGGAGCAGGAAATGTCACCTGTGTTTGATGCAGGGGGGGGCCATCACCTGAAGCAACACCTTAACTTCTACCTGACCATCACACAGCATCACTAACAGGATTACAGTTAAACATGGGCTCAGAAGCATGGGATGAACTGGAAACGAAACCCAGCCCAGTTCTCAGTTGATGGCTGCTCTGTAGCCTGCACTGAGCTGATGGTGCTGCTAACTGTCCTTCCCTTCTCAGGACAAATCACTTGGGTTAGGGCCCACTCACAGTTTTTCCTTTTGTTATTTTTAGGACACAACTTCAAAAATTCTCTCTTATTGAAGCTAATTTATGAGAAAGAATTCCAAAACTTTGAGAATGTTATTCTCAAACTTCCATTTGGCTGGTTTATCTCATACCACAAATAAAAATCAGGCTAAGAACAAGAAGGAGACTTTGTTCTTTCTGCATCAGGATCCACCACCTGAGATCTTGAGGGAGGTGTCCTACAAGCCACTCACACAACAGGACAAAGCCATGGCAGAGGTCTGCATTTGTGGATGGCTGGAGAGCTGTGATGCCATAAATTGCCACTAACAAATGCCAGATGTGGATGTTGGGAGCAGGGGCAGCTGGGGAGTTTGGAGGAAAGCTGAGATGCTTAAAATGTACACACTGACTGTAGGGAGATGGGAGGGCAGGACAGAGGGGCCAGATGTGTGAGGCTCACACAGAGACTAGGCAGACCTGCAAGACAAAGCTAAATACAATTATTAAGCAAATGAATGTTTAAATGAAGGATCAGGACCTTGGGATAAAACTTTAGGAACATGGAAGGGGCAAATGCTTTCCCTGCCTCCTCTTCCGTCTCCACCCCAGCTGGTTTTTTACATCCAAAGCTGATGTGGTTGGTATGTGCTCAGTCAAGGCCCTAAGTGCCCATCAGGCCTCTATAAGCCAGTCTCCTAAGCACAACCAGGTACCAAAGTGTCTCCTACCCTTTTCCAGTGAACAGGGAGAACACACAAATTCCATCACAAAGAAAGGTCTCACTGGAACTTGCCACTTCCAATTGGTGCTGGAAGCATGAGCCCTTCTGTGGCTCTGGCCACTCATTAAACCACTCAACCAGGAAAACTCAAGGGCACTGGAATTTCAAAAACTTCTTGCAGTCTCCCCTTTTCACCATGCAATGACCCAGTCTCTGTGACAATAAAGTTCATTAAGTAAATCAGTATTAGGGGTTTTAATTCTTCTCAATCACTGAACTATAACACCCCTTTCAAACTCTCAAATCCCATCCCTAGCAGCTGAGAGCTACTGACTTTAACCAGGGCTCTGCCCAAGACAGAACCAGACCAGCCCTGCTGCCTGTCCCAGTGAGGTCCCAAAGCCAGTGGCTCCCTCCCTAAAACCAGGACAGCTGCCAATTCCTTGGTGTCAGCAGTCCTGGGTGCCTTTTCCTTGCCTGGCCATGGCCAGGTTTGTGCAAGTGTTAAATGAAAGCTGAAAAGGCAGCGGTGGGGAAGGCGTCGCTCTTCCCCCGAGGTTCAGGAGGAGGCCACACGTGGGAGCTGCCTTTCTCTGGCCCACAGATGGTGCAGTGCTGCTGAATAAATAGGAAGCTCACTACCCAGAAGTGGAAGAAATTACTTCAGAGGAGGCTGAGACTCTTGGGACTTCCACATTTCCTATTATAAATTTGGAGTTTGCTATTTTTATTGAAAAGGGGGCAGTATTTCCTCCTCACACTTCCTATTACTGTATGCAATATTAATCCTTTAACCTTATAATTAGGGACAGTCATATTTTGTGGAACCTGAGGTTTTGCAGCCCTCTTGAACTTGTGCAGTAGAAAGTGGGAAAAGAAAGCTGCAAAGATGAAGCTCACCACATCTTTCCTTGTAAGCCTGTGATTTTCTTTTCACCTGTGAAAGGAGATTCACATTTTTTCTTTTAAGCCATCATATTTTTCCACTTAAAGACCCATCTCCAACACTCAGAGTCCATGTAAACAAACAGGAAAAAAAAGCATCACAGTGGAGAAACTTGGGTTTCCTGACTCAACCAACAACTGCAATCAGAACCCAAAGCCACATCCTCAGCTAACATAAATATGGTGCAACTGAAGCTGATAGAGCAAGGCCTGTCAAACACATCCCTGTCCTGCCTTTTAAACAGAGCTGAGGCAGAATATCTTCCCTAACACAGGAGGGAAGGAAGCAGCATTGCTCTGTTTGCATGCCTGGGACAGGAGACCACAGTGAGGAGCTGGCAGTGGCACCAGGGCATTTTCATGCAAGTGCTCACCAGAAACAAAGCCATGGCTGATGGCAGGCACCAGAAGCACTGAAGGAGAAGCAGGACAAAAGGGATGTTCACTGGCTTGCTACCAAAGAGGTGAATCCTCCCTGTTGGCTCAACAGTCTCAGAAGTCAGAAAACATTTCAGCTGAAGTCAGTTTAAAACCTTCCCTCCCACCTTCATTTTAAAACTTAACAGTGAATTAAAGGATTTTCTGCTACAGTGAAGATTAGAGGCTTTTGTAAAGCAGCAAATATTACCTTTCACATTATTTTTATTCTGCAAATTATTTTGCAAAACAAGGTGGAATTTCAGATGAAATAAGAAATGGTTACATCTCTATTTTTACAGTCAAAGTGGGGGAGATGGGAGGATTTTTCAGGTTGGGTTGGTTGGTTTTGGGAAACAACATATTTGTGCCCTTCAGAGTCCTCTAAATTTTGGGACTGGCCTCCTAGAGAAGACACCTGACCAGGTGTAAGCTCCCAGCTCTGAGTACAGCCATGGCACGCAAGCAAGGACTCCTTTGCAGGTTCAGCAACACCTGGGAGCTGCTCCTCTCTTCTGCACATGGCTTAAGGCTGCCCCGTGTCTGTGAAACTCCCATTTCTCTTGCTGGCCCTTTATATTAACAGGCTGATTTCCCCAGCTCCCACCTCCACACCTGATATCAGCAAATGCCTGAACAAACCCAATTTTTTCCACTAAACCTTCTGCAGCAGCATCAGCCTCCTTAATTTTAAATTCTGCATGACACTTTCCTATACTTCATGTGCAGGTAAAACTCTCACTAATAACAGACCCATAATGTGTTCCTAGATTTCAATTCCTCCTGCTGATCATTTCTCCAAAACACACAATGTCTGCAGTGCTGGTGCCAGTCAGCAGCGCTTCCATGAGCAGGGCATTCCTGGCTGAAAGCTGGCATGACAAAAAGCTCTCTCCTTCCAGGACCTGGCTGATAGTAAAGTTGCAATTTGTGTTCCAATGTCTCCAAAGTTTTCACTGCTCAACCAAAATAAGCTTTGTAAATGTAACAAATTGTCCAAGTATATCAAAACCCTATAAAACATCAGGCTAAAGAGTCTCAGCAAATCCCCAAAAATGCTCTTGGAGAGATTTATGGAACAACAATGTCCTCTGCTGGCAGGAACCTGCCTCAACCTGTAACGCTGAGCAGCAGCACCTTCCCCAGGATTCTGGGACATCATCACCAGCAGGCATGGAACAGTCTGAACAGGAAGCCAAGAACAGACCAAAATCAAGACAGACAAGATGGCTTTTGGATGGTTTTGTCTGGTTTACCTCCAATGAGCACAGAGGTCAGGGGATATTTGATGCAAAAACCTCTGACAACAAGAAATAAATTTGAATATGATTCAGGAGTGGCCTATGACTCCAAACCCAAGCAAACAGTGCAGCAGCTTGGAAAAGGGATCCAGACTGTCCTCCCAACCTTACTGCTTTTCCTCAGGGTGTCTCCATGCAAATCAGGCCCCTTCCATCTATTTGGATTTTGAAGGCATCAGAACAGGGAAGGCATCATTTTCCCAACTAGACCTTACCCTAAAAAGGAGCTGGGACAATTTCAAGAGCACACAAATGACACAGTAGTCTGGGATTTATTTCCAAGTGTTGCACACGTACTCAAGAGTGGATTTTCAGAGTATTCCTGTTCCAGGAGGCTTGGGCATCTCAGGAACTCTAGTAACAACATAACACTAATCCTCTTTAAACACAGTGGAGCTGGGTTCCTCCATGTCCCTGAGTGCTGATTCTGAAGAGCTTATGTTTCAGTGAGACTCCCCTGAATACCTGCCCTAATTCTTAAAATTAAAATCAGCAGTTGAAAACCAAGTTTATGTTTGGTGCCTGGCCTTGAACCCTTCCAGGGATGGGGAATCCAGTGCCTCACCACTCTCACAGAAAAGAACCTTGTTAAAATATCCAGCCTAAACCTACTGTCAGTTTGAAGCCATTCCCCCTTGTCCTGTCACTAAATGTCCTTGTAAATGGTCTCTCTCCATGTTGCTTGTTGGCTCCCTTCTGGTATTGGAAGGCCACAGTTAGGTCACCCTGAAGCTTCTCTTCTGCAGGCTGAACAATCCCAATTATTTAAGTGCTTCCAGTAGTTAACATCCTTTAAGAACTGCAGCTACATCACCAGTACAACAAGAGTTCTTCCAGATTTCTTTGGGAATCAATAAAAGCCAGCAGTGGAAGAAACTTCCAACACCTGCAAAAACCCTGCATTGTTGCTTATGGAAGCAGGGGCTGGGCTCAGGAAATGAGGATTGGGAATCAGTGCAATGGCTCAGAACTGGCAGAATTTGAGTGTCACAATGATGGTATTGTGACAACAGATGGAGAAAAATGCCCTGTAAGGCTGAATGAGACAAGGTGACCCAAAGAAGTGAGCAAATTACACAATGGGGAAACAGTGGAACTATTTCTAATGATCCTTTAGCTTAGTCTCCAATTCTATTTGTATGTTTTAAGGGACCATAAATATTTTTATCGGCACTCAGGACACAAAGAGAGCTTTCCAGTTTCTATATAAAGAAGTCATTTTGGACAGATCAAAACAATAAAGGCACAGGACTCCTGGATGACAGATGCCAGGATGTTAGTAACCATAAGTGGTTTTCAAATATGGCCCCATCACCATCCCCCACAGTAGCCCTTTCAAGTGGGAATTACAAATTGCTTACTTGGAGAGGAAATTTCAAACAGGCCACTTATCAAAAAGTGCCAAATAAACCTGTCATTGGGATAGAAGTTACAAACCATTCCTAAACTCTGCAGACATTTCCTGAGCCTGTGAACTCTGATCTTGGCTTTCTAATAAACATGACATCAGCTCCTCAGCACTGCAGACACAAGACACATGACCCACCACTATGTTATCGCTTCCTCTGCAGTTTCTTCAGGATCTGCTCTCAAGCACAACATCAATAGAAGACTTTCTGCTCATTTCAAAATTGGTTTTGGATCAGACCCTTGAAGGGAGGGAAAAACAAGCACAGCATGGAATCAGCATGTGAGCTGCAAATATTATTGCAGGTATCCACTTCAAAGCAACCCTGAATCCGAGACTTTGAGGAGTTTTCCAGGTATTGAGGTAGTGAGGGGGTTAAGACAATACTCCTGTTCCTGTCAAAGACTTATTAACTGCTCACCTCACCTCCAAGAAATGGAACAGATCCTTTAAAAGCTCTGATAAAGCAGGTATGTACTGGATGGCCACTGAATAACATCTCAAATACACCAGAAGATTCCAAATACTGGGATGACAGTTACCTTCATTTCCAGAGAAGTTCCAGGGGAGGATGAAGATAATTACAGCTCTATGATTTACATTTTCTATTTAGGCACTTCCTTTTAAGATTTGCTTCTGAAATCAACCTTGGAAAAACATATTTGAAATTAAAGTTCCCATTTATCTCTGCACTGGAAACCTAACTGAGACCTTATCTGATACCAAACTAAACAGGCTATCCACTCAACGAGCCAAAATCCCAATAAATACACAATTGGGGCTCTTGCAAAAGTAACTTAAACATATTATCAAAATACAATTTTTACAAATAAGATATTTGTAAAGATTGTGGGATATTCACCTAGAAATGGAGCATCTCCATTACTCTCATCTAAAGGACAGGCATTGCCTTCATACTTGGGTATTTCCAAAAAATTTCCAGATCAAACACAAGTCAGAGCTGGCAGGGTATAATGCACAACGTTAAAAATTTTGGTTTACAAATCCTCATGATAAACACATGAAACTTTATAGAAAAGACATCTCCAAAAGCCACTAAGAATCCACAAGATGGAAAATTACAGTAGATGCAGATCTCGAAAGCTGTCCAGGACTCAGGGAGAAGGACTGCCCCCTTTTCCTTCCTGCATTTTCCCTCTTTCATCCTCATCAGTTCAGAATCTGCAATTCCTAAAACAGAAGTCCTGAAGCTCTGTAGGGGTCAGAAAGGAGAGCTCTCTGCTCCAGGGTGTGACCTTACCATCAACACCTCTAGTCAGTTTACAGCCACTGCCCATGATGAACATCCTAGCACAGAGCTGCTCCAATATCCTCAAGTCACAGTGGCCTTGGCATGTGGCTCCTCTGCCAGGAGGAGCAAATGTTTCACTCC
Source organism: Euphonia xanthogaster (assembly GCA_034509185.1). NCBI lineage: Eukaryota > Metazoa > Chordata > Aves > Passeriformes > Fringillidae > Euphonia > Euphonia xanthogaster. Next base: position 1,983,294 of record JAYDZK010000169.1, read on the forward strand.
TGTCATGGCAGGGACACAAGGAGGAGCTCACTCCAGGTAATGGATGAACAAGGAGGCACATCTGTGGCTATCACAGTAGAGCAGGTCCTTGGGAACCTGCAAAGTTCAAGGCTCCTCTGGATCCTGCTGCAGTTAAGGGGAAGCTCCTCCCAACTCCTGAAATGGACATGAAATATTTGAGTTTCAGGTTGGTGGATTTCACTCCAAGGACTTTTCTCAGGAAGGAGATAAAAAAAATTAACAGATGGCACAAGATCCCTGGCTCTGCATGCACTGACAATCAAAAGCAATTGTGCAGTTGATATTGTCTGATTGTCTCACAGAATCACAGCATGGTTTGGGTTGGAAGGGACTCCAGAGATGATCGATTTCCAGCTCCCTGCATGGGCAGGGACACCTCCCACTAGATGAGGCTGCATTGGCCCTTCTGGTTTCCGAGCTGTGGAAGTGCATGGGTGTCCCCAGCACTGAGGAGGACCAGACACTCTGTACCAGCATCATGGATCTGCAGCAGGCAAGCAAAGGGCACACGAGGAGCCCCGACTGCCGGGGAGGGAGGGAGGGAGCTGAGTCGGGTTAGTCAGAAGGCAAAGCCGTGCTCTGACCAAGGGAGCCAAGTGATGTTTAATGAGCAGGAAAAGTTCAGTGCTTTGGGTTTAATGACTCATGGAGCATGCAGCACCTCCTACCAACGTGCTGTGGCATTCATGCCCAGGAGGAAGTGTGTCAGCTCCTGAGGCACGCAGCTCCCCAGCACTGCCTGCCACCAACCCCAACACAAACCATGCCTGGCCCTGTTCAGTCCTGACAGTACACTGTAGCCCAGGGTTAAGCTCATCTCCCAAGAGCTTTCTAAAATAAAAACCTTTCTGGTTATAAACAGAACAAAATTTCCAAACCCAGGCTACTGGGACCGTGCTTGGAAGCCCAGTGATTTCCCTGCACACAGGTTTAGCCTTCCAACATCAAAGTGCCTGCAATCCAACATGCTGAAGCTAACCTGATTTCCCACTTGGGAGCAAATTTAATATAGGAGTGGGACTTGTGTTTTTACACTACTGCCCTACATTTGCAAATCCCTGGAGGTAATTTTGCCCAGCCCACAAAAAGGAGGGGCTACAAAGCCAACTATATTGAGTTATGCAGTAGAGAGCACAGCTGCACTGAACAAAACCAGCCTGTGACATGAGGAGCAAACAAAAGCCATGAAGCTCCACATAGGAAAAACAAATACATCTCAGCCAACAAAAGAAGAGACTTTTAATTAACTTGTTCTCATTGAGTGCAGAGATAATTAAATTACAGAAACAACCACATTAGTGTAATCAGTTTAGAAGAACCCACACACAGAGACAAAGGATTTTTCAAGATCCATCTATGAAAAAAGAAGCTCCATTTAAACTGCATTACTCTTCCCTTGTTAACTGCACTTATGTGCTTTCTTTTGGAGAAAAGATCATCATGACTCCAATCCAGTTTAATCAAATCCTTGAAAGACTACCACAACTCTTGATCCAATTCTCCAGATATTTTGTATTTTTATTTCTTTCTTCTGTTCATGTAGTCACTCCTGAATGTCACCATCTACTTCATCAAGTTATAGCTCCCTTCCTTCCAGCTGCACAGTAAAGACTGACAATAGAACTTGATTGCACTGAAGGGCTTAAAATTCAAATTAAAAGCCAAAGTGACAAATAGAATAATGAAGATAGAACAGAAATAATTTGTAAAAATGAGCAGCTATCTGTATCAAATCATGAGGGATCTGCACTGCTTGAACTGCAGTACTCTGCAGGCAAAACAGTAACCCACCTTTCCAGTGTCAGCCAAGGTAAAGTCACTCATGGTTTGATGTGTGAAGGTCCAGCAAGAGTCACACCAGGCCAAGCACAAAGGAGCACCTTAAACAGGACCACTCATATCCAGAAGTTAAGCATCTGTTGAAGTGTTTTTCCGAAGTGATCCTGATGCCTCAGGTTTAGCTTTTCTATTTTTCAGGTTCTGTGCTGCTTTAGTGTGTGGGTCTGAGGCTCATATTAGGGGATGCTGAGCTCTCTGCACAGAGTAGGGAGACAAAACAGTTCTTTCTCTAGCTGGGGACCAAGGACAAATGATCCAGATCTCAAGCCCAAGAGCACAAACAACATGGACTGAAGAGAGAAAAACGAGCAGGATGGGACTGCATGACCTGAAACTATAACTGGGCAATTCGCTCCAAGATGCAAATGGAGCAGAACTGATCACAGTGAGAGACCCCGGGCCTGGCCGTGCATTTTGGGACCATTTTGGGTTCACCTGGGGTGCAGCCCTGGCTGGGCTCTTGTGCTGCCCAAGGTGGATCCATGGAGGCCTCCTAATAAATCCCTGCTTTATTCTTTAGCTCTGTCCAGCCCCTGTTCTAGACCAGCCTTCACACGGCATCAATCCAGAATGTACAACCTCACCCTTAGGAGCAAGGGCTCATGTTAAGGGGAACTGAGGCTGGGAAGGGAGAACCCACTGGTGGGTGCCCCTTGAGGTTACAGGTGCTCAGAGCAGGGCTCCTCCCACAGAAACCCTGCACACACCTGCCTGACACACATGGTGAGATGTGACAGGAAGAGGGAGACTTCCATGTCAGGGAAAGTGTCAGGAATAGCACCAGCAGGCTTGTAAAAGCCCAAAGAGAGATTAATACCACAGCCAACTTCTTTTGCCATTAACAAATTCCACACTAAATCTCAAATTGCATAGACCTGACACCACCACATCCTCAAACTCTCCTAATATCTGTACAGCTCAGCTGCAGCAGTTCTAATTCCAGAATCTTCTCCCAGCAAGGCCTCTGATGAGGCTAGGTTTTATATGAGTAACAAGAAATACCTTTTAAATAGATAATGCTCCAGACAGACTTCAGCCAGGGGGTTAAAAATATTTTTTTAACTATCTAAAAGTTAGAACTACAGAAGAAACTGCATGGCTGCTGCTATTTGCTTTTCCTGGAAAAAAACCCAAACTAATGAACAACAACAATAAAAATATATGCATATTTTAAAAAAATCATGACCTCGGTTTTTTTATTAAGTAATATTTCAATGGAAGATCTTTTCTCCCAGATATCATCTTTATACTAAAGAAAGCTGATTGCTCACACTACTTTGTGAACATGAAATAGGCAGTGTTTATGAAATCCTGAATATGATGCCAAGCACACTGGTTGTGACAGAAACCTCCAGTGCTTGCTAGGCCCAAAACAGTAACCTGGAGAAATATTAATTGCACACCTTCGTGCAGGGGCAGAAACACCAGGCTGGATCTCACTTGATCATAAGGCAAGGGCAAGCAGGAAACTCAGACAGGAAGAACAGCCACTTCAGAGAGCCCTGCATGGGAAGAGCGTCCCCTGCCCTCAGAGTTAATGACGCAGAGGTGTCTGTAAGGGGCTGTCCCCACGCGTGCCCTTCCCACCCCCGGCAGGAGCAGGAGGCACAGCACAAGCTCTCAGCAGCTTGGCGGACCGAGAAGGCCGCCAGGTGTCCCCCGAGCCGCAGTGCCGTCGTTCCCGGGGCTGCAGTGGCACCTGCTGGTCACTCACAGGCAGGGACTGATCCCAGCCTCGCTGTCTCACGCCTCTTGCACAACTGGCTCCTGCCCGCTGCTCTTCCCGGCTATTACCGTTTGTTATTGTTGCCGTTGCGTTGCTTTGGAGATGTTACAGCAACAGCAGCTCCAGGTGCCTGTCAGGCCAGGAGATGTGAAACCTCCGAAGGGGAAAGTCCCACTGCAGGCAGCCTGGGTCCCAGCAGCAGCAGAGCCCTGCCTCTGGATGCCTGGCACAGCTGGGCTTCTGGGCAGGCCCCCGACGGCAATTATTGCCAGCCCCTGACCTGGGGCATCCGGGGCTCCCTTGGTATTTCAGATGACCAGATCTTGCAATGTTTGATTTCTTCAGTCCTCAGACAGGTCTGCATGAATGAGTGACAGGATGTGATTCAGCCACAGGTAGAGAGGAAAAAGCTGAACTCAATGAGATTTGTGTCTAGTGTGTCAGGACAAGGGAGAAGTTTGCCTTTAGGGAGTTTCCCTTTTATCAGTGCTCAGCTCTAACGGCAGTAAGCACAGCCCAGCTTTGAAGAAAAGCACTTAAAGGATCATATGCAACTACCCAACTCCTGCTTGGTCTTACAAAGAAATCAGTTTTCTTCTGTCACAGCAAGTAAAATAATGACTGGTCCTTCAGCAAGCACAGGCAAGAAACACAACATTGTGTCAGGGCCAGAAAAGAAGAGATGAAGTAACACCACTATTATAACAACTCCTGTTTTAGGCATCTTCAGAGACTGCTCCTTTTTAAAGAAATATTTAAAGCAGTACTTCAAGGATTGAAAACATCACCTGTTTTTAAGGATCTGCACACTGACAAGACTCTTCCTTAAATTAGTTTTTAAATAATCAATAAAATATTTGCTAATGGGTTTGGGACACCCCTGAATCCATATTATGAAATTTTCCTCACTGTTCTCAAAGTCCAGCCTGGCTTTTAGAGAGGAAGCTCTAAGAGACATGAAATAACACAAGGGTAATAAAAAAACTGTAAGAGTTGGTAATCCAGACAGAGACTGGGAGGGGTGGGGGAGAGAAAGAAAAAACAGGGGGAAAAACCCTACCCTTAGGCACATGAATCTGCAATATGATTTTTCAGAATGTTAATTACACTACAGCTTTCACAAGTCACATGCCTTAGGGGAACTCCAGGTGCTGCTCAGCCTCTGGGAAATGCTGATTTAGGTGCAGGAATAGACATAGGGAAGTCTTATTTAAAGCTTCGTTATTTAAAAGGCTGGGTCTAGCATTAAAAAAATAAAAATAAAAAGTATATTCGCACATTTGGATAGAAACCCAAGTTTGGCAACGCAGCATTTGCATTGCTTTCATCAGGCATTATTCATTCAGGAAAGTTGCACAACCCCCTTTCACAGCAGCATCCCAAGTTTGCTGATACATTGCACAACTCCGACAGTGCTGCCTTCTCCTCCACACAGAGTTAGTTGTAGGGAGCAGGGAAAAGCTCTTCCCTCAATCCCAATCCAGCCCCAGGAGTTTAATCCAGCCCGCAGGGCACACTCGTGTGGCCCACGCAGTGGGAGAGTTGTGGCAGCACCAGCTCTGCTCTCCCCAGGGCTGTGGCCCAAAGGTCAGGAGAAGGCAGGAGCAGCTCAGTGGAAGCCAGCTCAGATCCCACCTGCACCGGAGTCCTGGTGATACTCAGGGCTGTATTCCCAAACTCTGCCCCGAGGGAGCAGCACTTGGCTCCCAGCAGCCGGACCCAGGGCTGAGGCCTGGAGCAAGGGACACCTGAGCAACTCTGTCTCTGCCACCTGGGGCTCAGAAACAGCCGATTTACAACAGAGCCTCTCTGCAATCTCCAGCCATTCTGCTTTCCCTAGGAATGGAGTGAGGCCACTTTTACATTCCATCCTGCCCCCTATTTCAGTTTCAGCTCCTCAGGGCAAAAGACTATCTTTAGTTCATCTGCAGACAGAGAACTTTCAGTTTCGTTTAGATCATGTAAATACAGCTGTTGTATTTAAAGCATCTGAAAAGGATGAAGAATGATTTAGGGTACTATTAATATGAGCAATTTCAAACTGAAGAGGTCAAACAAAGGTGAGGCTATTTATCTTAAAAGCTCCCATCCCAATAGGCTCAATCCAGCATCAGATAATATCTCAGAGTGTCACTCCAACTGAGAACCAGTATCCTAAAGAAAATAGTTATTATTACAGCACGTAATCAGACAATTATTTTGAACTCAGCCTTTCTCATTCCTGTTTTGGAAAGGATAGTACCAAACCCTGTGCTAGCCTTTGGGACTCTTTCTTCACTTGGTCCTACAGCTGAGATTACAACTGCAAGACATTCCCGTCAGACGTGACAGAATCCACAAGAAACCCCCCAAAAGGAATGCAAACTCCACCCACTGGGCACCATTTGATGTAATGCTGTCCCTCATAGCCTTTAATTTTTATGTACACAGGCATTAACAACTTTTAACTCATAAATTTTACAACCTCACAACAGGTGCTTGGGCTCCAAGGGTGGAAAAGGAAAATGTATTTCCTTTAATTAACCATGCAGATAGATACTCAAGAGGAAAATTTTCAAGATTAGCTTGGTGCCATCAGCCCTGACCTACAGGAGCACAGAAAAGTTAACACCAAGAATTTCTGAAAGTCTTACACCACATAACGTTGTGACAACCAAGCCACACTTTTTTTTAAAAGCCTAAAAGACAGTCTAAACAACGTTTGGTTTGGTTTTTGTTTTTTTTTGCTCTGTTTTGCAGCCACCAGACTGAAGGAAGGTAAAAAAACTGAACAGTAGGATGAGTTCATCCTTGGTCATGTAAAACAGTTCTGTTTGTAACTCTAGCTTTGCAAAGCTTTGCTGCTTCAGCTGAAAGCAGCATGAGAGAGGTCTGTGTCACCAGTCAGCTGTCTGGGGAACATGCTCACTGATAGGGTCCTTTTTGGGCAGTTCCCTCCTGGCTCTGCTCTGATCCCTTCCTCTCACCCTTCTCAGTTCCCCCTCGGGAAGGGGGTTTTGGTAGCAATGTTAAGTGACTCAGCCTCTGCACCAGGCAGGGAAGTGTTTCACTATGTGGTGCTTTTCAAGCATGAGCCAGCCAGAGACAGCAGACTTTAAAAACCCCCAGAAGTCCCAACACCCAGAGGGTGGGGACAGAGACACCCTTTGTGAGCTTGACTCATTATGGGTCAGTGCTGCCTGTTCTGTACCAAGGGGCCCCCCAATGCATCAGCCTCAGACCCCAGTTCAGATCTGCAACAGCAGCTTCAACACCCCTAAACCAAGAGACTGAGGGGGTTTTGCTTCCTCTTAATCCAGGAACCACTTACAGGATTTAGGATTTTTCTCTTACAGGAACTGAATTTTTCCAAAGCTTCAGATATTTAGACCATGGCTGTTGGTGCCACCAAGCAGCAGTACAGCCAAGGGGTACCAAAAGATAAAGCACTGCCACCTCCCAGCTGTGGACATTTATCAGAGTGCAGAGCTTCAACACAAAGACCCTGTGTGGTACAGATCAGCTTTTCTCAACAGCTTTGTCAGTAGTGCCTGGTGCTCGTGCCAGGGTTTGCATTAATTTCTTTGTCAGTAATGGGGGGGACACAGAAATGCACACTTTACTTCTTTGCCTACAGCAAGTGGAATATACTTACATTTAGCACAACAAAAATCATCTGCCTGCCAAGCTTAGATTTCAGAAATCCCATCACAAAACAACAAGTTTTCCATGGGGAGAGAGGGCACCACTCTTTTACATCTGCCCTCTTTGGTTTTGATGCCAGTATGTGAAGAAAGGTCTCCAGTGACCAGCTTCAGGATATGAGAACACAACACTGACATTCTCTGCCCAGCTTTAGTCCTCACCTGCAATCTAAGCCCAGATACTCAGTACAAAGCCTTCTTCAAGGCTTTAGTGAACTTACAAGTGCTGGGTACTGGCAGGAGCATTTAAATATTTTACAACCTTCTTTCTGTAACTTTTCCTACCTTGAGAACTTACCAACTGCCCTCCAAACTCTTGGCACTCCCACAAGTAATTCCTTGGAAAAGCTGAAGTTATTGAGTGCCTAAAGAGCCTTGGGGGAAATGCAGCACTTGCACCAAGTTGCTGCTGTTCCCCATCCCCCCCGTGGCTCTGCTCTAGATCTGCTTTTGCCACAGCCCGGCAAACCCCGAGTGGGAAATGCTGCTCTGGGAGAAGGAGGAAGCACTACAGCTGTTGCATGGAAAATGCAGAGAATCTAAGGAAGGCAAATTGGAGAGGAATGGGAATTTGGAAAACAGATGCATCCACAAACTGGGGTGAGCCCATTAGTACCCAAAATTAAATACTGAGCTTTTTTTCCCCTATAGTTAAGGAAAAATCATAACAGAAATAAAGAGGCCTATGAAAAAAAGAGAAAACATTTCTCCAGACATTGTGTTTTCTAACAAGAGCATTGACACAGCAATAGAGCCAGTCTTACATGATTAAATCATCACTTGCTGATAATTTATGGCATTGGCCTAAGAAAAGCTATTAGAAATATACTGGAAGAAGAAATACACAAATTCAGTATTTATTATTGTGCCTTTGTCATGTTACTTCCTCATGCTCCCAAAACCACACATTTGTCTACTAAGAGACTCTCAGCTACAGGTGTTTAGTAGACCCTTTGGAAAAGGAATCAAATTCTAAACAGATCCCATTCAGCCTTAGCTGAGTAACCCCAAGATATGTATGTATCCAGTAAACCTCATTCCTGACTAAAGGAGGCTCTTAGCATATAAACTGTTAAGAAGCTGCAAATGGAGGTTTCATTTCCGGTCCTTCTTCATGGGAACTCTGGAAGAGAAAAGTTATTACTCAATTACAGTTTTTCCCACTCACCTCTCAAAGGATGAGATTATTACAGGTCTCCAAATCTGGTTTCCTCAGCCTCTTGAAAGATGACTGAAAATGAAAATGCTGCCTCCAAAACATTCCCTAATTTGCAGCTCCTCAGATATAAACCACCACTGCCTCAGATGCTGGGGGTATGGTCAGTGTTGACTGAAAATCCACCTATTCCCTTGCAATGCTTTATATTAGATTCACAGAGAACTCACCCCAACCTCCTTGTCTTCTGGCTTTTTCCCCAGATCTTTTTTCTTCATCCAGCAAGTACATTTTCCTCTCCAAGGGATCTGGCAGACAGGTGACAGAGGTTTTTTCAGCAGTCCCAGAGCAGTTCAGATGGAACATAAGCCCCAGCCCTCCTGGCACAGTAGGACTAGGCTGACATCAAACTCTACAGTCTCTTCTCTCAAGTTAGTTGTTCACAGGCAGCTGGGAAGGGGAATAGTACTTACACTTGGAAGAGGTCAGGACTGGGACCAGCCTGGAGATAAAAGTCAATGTTTATTGACTGGCCTGACAACCATCTTCACTTTTATTGACTATCTCCCAAGCACCATTTTTTTCCAATTTGATCAAGAGCTTGTGATCTTGCTTTATTTGTTTGGAGAACAAAACCCAAGAATGTGTTTCTGAGCTGAGCAGCAGCAGCGGGCTTGGTTGTTCACCAACCAATTCACACCTGAATTTTATATTACCCCATGGTCCATACAAAGTTATTTGCTCATCTGCAGAGATACCTTTATTTAAATAATAAGCAGGTATCTTACCAAACTGTCCTACAAAGATCTAAAAAAGCCACTGAGTCAAACCAGTGCCAAGAAGCAGTAAAAGTAGAGTTACTCCACATGACCTCAAGGATAAAATACCCCTCAGCCTAAGTAGAATGCCTGAAATTGGCCCCAGCTGGGTCTGGCTGGGGTGATTAAAGGCCTCTGTGAGCCCTCAGGTGACAGAAGACCCTGAAAGTCTTCAAGAGCTCTCCAGTGCCTGTCTCCAAGGATGTCTAATATGACAAGTGCATGCACAGACAATCTAAAGAGATGAGCATGATCAGAGCAGCTTAGGGAGCAAGCCTAGGGGAGCAAATATCCTGTGATATTATCTGTGGTTTGACAACTTCACAACTTCATAGTTCCCATAAGAGTAACTATTTGCTGCCCATGGTGTGTCAAAGATTCATCCTTAGTATCTCTGCAGTCTTTTTCCAGGACGTGAGTTTAATCTGAAAGAATTTTTTCCTTTATTATCTCTGTTTCTCTTTTCTGTCATTGATATGGTTTTTCCACTGTGCTTTACCTCATCACTGTACCACCGTGTATAAGGCAAAAAAGACTTTTTGTGGAAATCTGGCTCATGGAGAAGCTTTTGCCCCCTTCCTGTCGGTTCAATCCTTTTACGCCGTACCTCTTCTAACACATCCTCACCTCACAAACACACCTTTCTGTTCTTTGCCATTGCACCCTCGGAACCGATTTTCTCCGGGTAGCCTCAAACCTGTAAAAGCAGCCCCTGAAGCTGCTCGATGGCCTGGGGCCATGGATGAGGTGGTGTCCCTGGGCAGCGTGCGAGCGGCTGACCCTGAGCCCTCCGAGCTGCCTTCTCCCACGGCGGGCGGGCGGAGGGAAAGAGAAGGAAGGAAGGGCCGCCTCCCTTGGGGGGGGCGCTCCTCCTCCCCTCGCCTCTCTCGGAGGCCAGGTGGCGGCGAAGGGCGCGGGAGGCGAGGGGAGCGCTGCCGGCGGGGACGGCAGGTGAGGAGCGCGGGGCGCCCGGCGGGAGCGCGGGGCGATGCCGGAGCGAGCCGGGCCCGGGGCACGGGCGGGCGGCTCCGCGCTGTCCCCGGCACCTGCGGCGGGCGGGAGTGCCCGGCAGCCCGGGGCTGTCTCTTTTACAGCCCCTTCCGCGGGGCCGCGCCGCCCGGCACTTCCTCAAAGGGCAAGGGGCGCTGCGGGCCGGGCCCGCCAGGCACCGCCAGCCCGAGAGGCTTCGGGACCCCTCTTGACCTTAACCCCGCGTCGGTAGCACCTGGCTTCAGCACGATTCACGTCTTTCTCCGTTCCCGCTCAGCGTTTGAAATTTGGGGCTGTGAGGGCAAAAATCTGCGGAGAGCTCGATCTGTAGAGCCGCTGCTGCTTTTCCATAGCTGCGTTGGCCACAGCGCGCCGCAGAAATCCCGAGTGGAGGCAGCAGTAGCCTGAGGACACGTTTCTGGCCTGTTTGATCCACTCGTGCCAGGCCTTGCAGCTCCCCACGTGGAGCCCAGGAGCTGGGGCACGTTCCCGAGCAGATCCAGGCTGTAAGATGTGGAGCCCTGCCGGTTTGGGTTTGGTTGGGTTTAATACTGAGGGGTTTGTTGTCCTCATCACTTTGCTTGCCCCATTTTCGAGACCAGGCTTTGTTTGTGCCGCGTACTCCTCCTGTAGATTTACAAGTGCTTGTGTTGCCTTATCTTCAAACTGAAACCTCCTGGTTTGAAGAGGAAGTGGAGAGGTGCGCGGCTTTAGGGAATGATAAAGTGCCAAGATTAGTGCACTGAGGCCGTGCTTTTCCAAGCCGGTGAAAGAAAGGGTTTCACCCACCCCTTGGGCTGCTCATTTTCACCCGTGTCAGCACAGGCATTTGTGTGCAGAATTAGACTGAGAAGTGAAACCTAATTTATAGACGCCCAAAAAAATCCAGATCAGTTCCTAAATGTTTTTGCTGGCCAAGAGGGCAGATGAGACTGCTGCTTTTCTGTAACAATATTGTTTTAAAGTGGAACAAGGGTGGGCAAAAGTAGAGTTCATCTGCCAGACTGCACCCCTGTGCTCCTGAAATAAAATCTCATGGCTCTCATCCTTTGGCCATGCATTACTTTTGAAGTTGTTTATTGATGCTTAGGAGCATGACTAGAGGCATTTTGACTTTTCTATAGTCAGGACTTTTGTTTCGCTATCAATGCATTGCAAAGGCAGCTGTGCTGTGCACCTTGTACTGCATTTGTGCTGAAAGCCTCCCCTGCCTGGAAGACCAGCTCGGGATCTGGGTCTTGGATGCTTTAGGAGAGCCACAGCCCTTGCCCTACACAGGTACCCCCGGTCTAGTGCATACCTAAGCTCCTAAATCCATGTGGCACGCAGCAGCACAAATTCAAAATCCTTTATCCCAGAGGCAGGAAAGGCAGTGTGCCCAGTGTCCAATACAATGCCTTTATTTACCAAGGCAAGCCAAGCAAACTTCTTGGATAAGTACCAACCCTTGTTGGTTTAGTAACTGTTTGGTGTAAAGGTGTAGGCTGGCACATGGGAGAGCCCAGTTAACAACAGGGCTTGCTCCGTAGTGTGAGCTGGCCTCTTGGAGTCACACAGTTAGGAAGCTGCAGTTTTCTGACTTCGGGCTCTCTATGTGTGTCTGTAACTTTGGAACTTCAGGGCAGACTCCCAGCCCCATCCCAGGGAAACTGGCTGCTGAGGTGATTTCCCCCTAAAATGATGGCTCTGAGCTGGTCAGATTATTCATTTATAATGTCATTTGTTTAAGGGGAAATCCATCTAATCTTTAGCACATACACTTTTATTGCCTTTATGTTTGGAATCACTTTCCTTGTTAGTCGACTTTGTCATTACCACCTCAACTCTGTTATTGACAAATTTTGTATCAGTGGCGTTGACACCAGGTTTTACATTACTATGTACTCGTTTTTAAGAAGATCTACAACAGTCTGTAACGTTGTTACATCCCTTCTGGCTTAGATGTTTTCTATGTTGAAAGCAGTCTGTGTAGGGCCCCTTCAGCAAGAGTCTGTGAGCTGGGTTCTCGTGTGTTGTTGAAAGTTTGCAATAAATGGAATTAATCCATTTTAGTGCCTATGCCTCAACTGCAAAGGCCTTTTTCAGGACAGAGAGCTGTCTCACTGATTAAATATCACAAGTCCTGCCTGCAGCATCAGTTGCCTTATACCTACAAGCTCTTTCTTCAGCAGAACCCAGCTAATGATTACCAAAGCTTCTACTTGGAGCATCTCCTCTAGTTTGGCTTGGCATGATTACTGTTCACCTGTCCTGGCAGGAGCCTGGTGGGATGGCAGACGATTCACCCTGCTGAGAAGGACACGTGCCTACATCCCTGTGCAAGTCAGCAGGAACTGCAGATCCGTGTCTGGATAATGCTGGCAGAGAGTCACTAAAGTTGTCTCCCCTTGTATGTACCCAAATAGGTAAAACTACTCTCTGGATTTGGTCCCATGGGAGCAAGCTGGCAAAACTGCAAGTGTAAACTTGGATTTGCAGTAAAAATTAGAGCTCTAAGTGTACAAGTCAACAAAATGCCTTTGTTCACTGGACAGATTGCCAAAGCAGATCCCACAACTGTAGGCTTTACAGTGTCCAGGCTGGTAGATTAGCACTGGATGGTGGGCAAGCCCAGCTAAAACTGAGCTACATCTACCCAAATGGAGGCATCTGGGTTGGAGGTGTGGCAAAATCAGAATAAAACAAAAAAAAAAAATCCCACATTCCTATCTTGCCAGAGCAATTGCAGGAGCAGAGTCTAGTTCAGAGGTAACAAGATAACACTTCTGAAGTTCCATCCGAGGCTGCTGTGAAGTCCTGGCAGCATGGAATGATGTTGAGACTGTGGAGAAATGTGTTTGTTTAAGAGTGGAGGGAAAACATCCTGTTTGTTTGCTTGGTTTGCTTTTGCAGAGCTTACACAGACCTTTCCCAAGATGGTTTCCTCAACCGAATATGGGTCACACACCTGGGACCTCTTGCTGACAGTTGATCATCAACATGAAGGTGTAGAAAAGGAAATCCCACTACAGGTCACAGGGGACCTTCATGTTGGAGGACTGATGCTGAAATTAGTAGAAAAAATCAGTGAGTAAAGACCTGTTTCATTTACAGCGTTGCTAAATAATATGTGCATCTTTCCCTCTCTGAAGAAAGGCTTCTGTGTGTTTTGAAATGGTACTGCCTCACTTCTGTGTCACAGCACAGTGTGGAGGTTCTCAGGCCCAGGGGTTTTTGTGGTCAGAACCCCTCCCTGTGTTCTACCCTCTGTGTTACCATAGTGCCAGCAAAACTTTGGGGTTGCTTTTCAGTTAGACAAAAATAATTAAACCAGGCTAACGACTCAACTCCCTTTCCAGAAGGATGGTCCAGGTGTGTGGTTTGGGGGGCAGGAGAGGGAGGTGATGCCCTGTTTATCCACCCATGCCTGTCAGAGAGGGTGAGTTGTTAAAAGGCACTTCAGAAGCTCCTGTCTCCTGTGCTCTTGTGGCATTCTAGCCTAAGTCTGAGCCATGTTATCCATTGCATGGACACAGCAGGGAAGAGCTGGGAAAAGCCAAGACTAGCTGAGTCCAAGTTAGGAAGTGAAAAGTAAAATCCCCTGTGTACAGGAACAGCAGGGAGCACAGGAAGAGAATTGAGATCTGTCACCCATTCTGCACACTTAGACACATGGTTCAGCCGGAAACTGATGATAGCCAGAGTTTCCACTGAGTCAAAATACTGTTTTTTCACAGTATTTTTAAAAAATAGTCAGCTGGTGTGAAAAGCTTTCTGTATTAATATTTAAAGCAAATCTGCAACTGACTTGTGTAAGCAGCTCTCTTGAGACACAGCTCTTACGAGGGGACTCTGAAATAGGACAGGGCTCTGCAGTGTTATGGACATGCTGAGGTATAGCCTCTGCCTCATGGAGCTGATGAGGAACAAGGATTGATGCAAAGACTGAAAAAGCTTGGCCAAGATCACACAGAAGCTTTACCTGCTACTACATATTGATATCTGGGAAGTTATCTAATCTTGGAATTCCCATGGAATTGAGAGCAGCAATACTTTTATCTCTTTCCTTGTCCAGAGCTACTCAGCTCTGTGTAACCAAGATTTCCATGGACTTGAAGCTGGTTCTTAACACTGAGATGAGCTGCTCAGTGCTGCTGCCAGGAGGCTGTGGAAGAGCTTGTGCCCATCTGGGTGGCAGGAGATTTTGTAGGAGGATTTTCAGTTTGCACTGACAAGTTCTGAGCTGGAACCCTTTGTTGTTAGTCCTTATCCCAGCAGCATTGCACTGTCTGTAGCACCAGATTCAGGAGATGTTCTTTCCCTGTGGATACCCACAGACTAAGGCAGTACCACAGTCAGCACCTAGGTTAGATCTTCAGGGAAAACAAAGTTGGTTCCCAATGTCTGCCACAAGAATTCAGCAAACAGGGTCTAGGCTGAGACCTGTAGCTGCTGCTTTAATCTAAAACATGTGTTTGCAGAGACCTGTTTCCAAACCAAGTGTTTGGTATATTTGCTCCATGGTTTATTAGTAACCATTTTGTATTTTCCTAGAAATAGCACAAGATTGGTCAGACTATGCTTTTTGGTGGGAACAAAAAAAATGTTGGCTTCTGAAAACCCACTGGACACTGGATAAATGTGGGGTGCAAGCAGATGCTAAGCTGATCTTTACTACCCAACACAAAATGCTGCGGCTTCGCTTGCCAAACATGAAGACTGTGAGACTGAAAGTCAGCTTCTCTTCCATGGTGTTCAGAGCTGTCAGTGACATCTGCAAAATGCTCAGTAAGTAAAGATAAATCTCCTCTGGCAACTAAGCTGGAGCATTTATTGGGTGACTTTGTTTTGATGTGAAGTCCTTCCTCACAAAACTGTTTATCTCAAAGAGAAATTTGAGACAGGTTTTTGTGGTTTCAGTATGCAATGCATGTCAGTGGTTCTTTGTGATAACTGATGCAAGCGCTGTCAGCAATGTGTCCCACGAGCTGCAGGAGTACTGGACAGTCAGAGCTGGCAGTTTTCTAGGAATTTTTGTCCTCCTGGAGCAGGGCTTGGTCCTGATTATTCTGTGCCAGTGACTAAGAGCATCAGATTATCAATGTCCTATACCAGTCTTCACCACAGGCAATTTTCCTGGTGTCAACAGATTTATCACATATTTTCACTAACATTAATAATATCCAACTCTGCCTATATGTGCTCACTTCAGATGTAGCGTGTTTTAAATGTTCAAGACTTCTGTATGCCAGATCTGTTCAGGTCAGGGCATATCTAAGAACCCCAGCCCAGGCCATGAATGTCTCACAGAGTCCCCCACTCTGCCCAAAAATGGAGCATTTCCAAGTAGAGGGTTTGGAGCATGCCAGACGTGTGCCTGTGATCAATGGGAATCAGTTGAGCCTACAAGCAGTCTTCAAAATCCCTTTGGTTTAGGGTAAAAATAGGGATTAAATTCCCTATCTTAACTTAGATCTTCAAAGTTTAGTCCATTAACACACTCATCTTCAGAAGGGATTTACTGCCTCATATTGATCCACTTTCAGTTTAATCTCCTAGCAGTAGATTGTGAAAGGTGCAATGTCTTTATTATACCTAACAACTCTGATATAATGATGCCATAATTGTCCAACTGGCATTTGGCCAAATTAAATATTTCTACATTTTCCCTCCAGGTTGAGTCAGTACAGAAACACTGTAACTTTGAAGGAGTGAATACTGCCAAAAATGTCTTTGCTTACCCCAGGGTAAAAGGGTTTTTCAGAAATGAAGTGCCAGGTTTGTGACTGGAAATACCTGTCTGGATTAGTAGTGCATTAGAGAACAGTGAGAACCAAGACAGAATCTTGTATGAGAAATGCACTGAATAATAAAAGGCATGAACCTCAATTACAATGGCTCTTGCTAATTCATAATTTAGATATTTCACAGAGGTTATTATGCTCGTAGGTGACTGCAGAGCTGTTAGGGAGAAAGAGCTTTTTCCTGGCATTCTAAAATGCAGCTACACTTCCTACAAAAGGAGATTTAAGTCCTGTCCAAACTCATTCTTATGGCCCAAAGTCTTTGGCCTTGTTATAGAATTAGTTGATTTTCCACAGCTTCTACTTTCAACCTGCTAAAAATAAAGTCCAGATTGCAACATGAAGCTTCCTGAAATGCTGTTACCAACCATGGGTGCTCTTTTGGATGTAATCATCTTGCTTCACTTCCCAAACTGCCTCTGTAGATATCAGGCGGTCAGAAGAACTCTCTTTGTTGAAGCAATCAGAAGGCACACTCAAAAAGAAAAAGAAAAAAGACAAGAACAGCAAAGAACCAGCTACAGAAGATATCTTAAACCTGTGCAACTCTCCAGGTAATGAAAAATCAATATGATTTTCTTGTTCTGATTGGAAGTCAAAAGGAGGAAGAAATTCTTTGTTACACAAAGGAGGCCAGTTCCATGTAGGATGGTCTTGGAGACACAGTGGGCCTGAAATCAGTGGCTTCAGGAAATCTCCAATATGTCAGTATTACCCTGTTGTCCCTAGAAATGTTTTCCTTTCCATTGATATGAGAAAGGCCACACTAGAAAACAGGTTGTGGCCCTGCACACACAATGTGCTGCTGCCCTTTGAAAAAGGGGGACAACGCTTAAAATATTCACAAAATTTGGCAACCTGCAAGGAAAATGAGGAATAAAGGCTTGAAAATGTGTTTCCTCTGTCCAACACAACTGAGATCTCACAGAGCAGCAAAGAACATTTCTGTCCCTGAGGTCACTCACCTCTGAAAGGACAAGGCCAGCTGGAAACAGCAGAGATAGGAGACTGTCTTGAAAGAAAAGGGCTGTTATGATGGAAAATAGTGGACAGGACCATCTTCCATGGGGGTAACATGATGCTCTTAACTTGCAGCCAATCAAGGTTTATACAGTAAGACCATGACACCCATTTATGATCCTGTCAGTGGGTCACCAGCTTCTTCCACAATGACTTGGTTCAGTGATGGGTCCATGGCTGAGAAGAGCTGCAGCATCCTGGCCCTCAGTCATCCCACCTGCTCCCCAGAGATGCTGGCAGAGATGTACCAGCCACGGACTTTGGCTGACAAAGCCAAACTCAATGCAGGGTAAGGTGCCTCTCTGAGATCCTTTGGGTTTAAAATGAGGAATGATGTCATTGTGCAGGCTCTGGGCTCAAGTCTGTTGTTAGATGAGGGCAATTTCAGTTGAGCACAGTGGGCACAGCTAAAGGACACTGGCAAACTCCAAAGGCTTTAAGTAGACAGTGGAAAGAGATGTAGATAAGTTCAATAACTTTGCATTAAAAGTAGGGGACTGAGTTCTGCACAAGTTAAAATTGCTTATTGCATATACACAGAAAATGGAAGTTGGAAGTCTATACGAATGCTCCACCTTCTAGAGTTACATGAATTTCCCTTAGATTTAGAGGAATTAGAGCCGTTTGTTCCCACTTCTGTTTCCCAACTGCACTGGAGCTCTGCAGGTGTGATGGTTTCTCCTGTACAAATGGATCTGTGGGTTGTTTTCTTCCACAGCTGGCTGGATTCATCTCGATCACTTATGGAACAAGATGTTCAGGAGGAAGATCAACTTCTTCTACGCTTTAAATATTACACTTTCTTTGATTTGAATCCAAAAGTAAGAGCCTTGTTTCTGTTGCTATTCATTGTTTGCCTGTTTTCTTGTCAAGGTACTATACAGCAATATAGAATATATATAGCTCTATGTAGAATTTTAGCTAGGATTTGTAACAAGCCCTTCAGAGAGATCAAATTCAGCTTCTCTCCCTCAGCTATGGCTGCACTTTTGCCCTCTGGACACTGAATCACTGTTCCTCACATGAAGTGAGATCCTTAATTTAAAGATGGGGTCTGAAGAGCGGCAGAAACAGTATCCCTATTTCCAGAGTGGCTGCTTTACTTTCTGTGTCTCTTTTAACAGGAAAAATGAAGGGGAAGACTAGACTAGCAGTAACCTGAATTATGTAAGGAGTCCTGTTTTTGAAATTTGGCTTTAAAATGACATTATTATTGCACTGTCCTCATTGAATTTCACAGTTTTTCTGGGCTGAAGCTCTCAGAAAAAATCAGGGCACTTTCCAGTTTATTTGGCATGTTTTTGGGTGAAATGGCACCCCCACTAAAATCCAAGTACATGTCTCAACTTCAGCAGCCCAAACATTTCCCTTCTCTGCCCCAACCAGCCCTGGAACCATGGGATGAAATACCCAAAAAAGCTTCAGGCAACCTAATATCTCACCTCTGCTGGGAGAGGTCACGCTCCAAGGTTTACCCTCCCATCACCTACATTTCAGCAGCTCTGGGGCTTGAACATTTGTGAGTCACTTCAGCTTATTAACCAAGTAGATAATAAGGAATAATCACTATCCAAAAACCAGATAGTGAATTAAAGCAGATCTGGCAAATCTCAAGCCAGTGCAAAGCCAGACAGAACCAGAAGTAAAAAAGTCAAGAGCAGAATAAAAGAAATGAGGAACAAGAGAGTTCTGCAGGTCACATTTGAGTCAGCTGTGTCACGTGAGTGTGGTTTCACATCTTGGTTACACCAGTCCGAGGCTTCTTTCAAAAGGGGATGTTGGGCCTCACCTTCTGCCTCAGCCAGGGGCTCCTGGTTGGTTTTGTGTAGGCTCAGCCAGCCGTGGGAACACGCACACACTCACACGAGCTGGTACAAGGCGAGGAGGGAGCAGAGGTGGGGGGAGGAAGGAAAGGAGCACAAGGCACGGTGGCTCAGGCCGGCGTGGATCATCTGCAGCTGGCCCCGAGGCTGTGCCTGAGGCGCCCTGTTTGCTGTTGCCTGCAGTACGACGCCGTGCGCATCAACCAGATCTACGAGCAGGCGCGCTGGGCCATCCTGCTGGAGGAGATCGACTGCACCGAGGAGGAGATGCTCATCTTTGCCGCGCTGCAGGCACGTACCCGAGCCCGGGGGCTAAAGCTGCTCCCTCAAGAGGCAGGCACAGGTTAGGACAAGACTAGGGCACAGCCCAGGCCAGGAGCTCTGCTTGGATTGGGGCTGTGCTCTTGGGGTGAGAAACAATCAGCAGCATCCATCAACTAAAGCAACTGAATTCAGTCGCAGCGCTAATTGTTCACGCAGTTATGGAAACATTTACTAACGTTATCTGCACCCAGAATGTAACTTTGATATCAGTATTAGCATGAAGTGTGGCTTCCTATACCAACTACCATCCCTTTATCTCTTCTTCCTGAAAATTCCTGTAATACACCATGTGTACACCACGTGAACATTTCCCAACAGACAGGAAAATGCCACAGCACAATGTGAAGCTAGGGACACTAGGGAGTACTTGGGAATTTAACATGCCTGAGCATGGCTTAGTCTCTGACCATAGGTAATAAAGCACAAACTTGCTTTATTAATCAATTCCTTCCTTTCAAATGTAAACAGAACTGCCAAGAATTCACAGCCTGTCACTGCAGAGCACCAGAGCACCTTGCTTCCGAGTTTCCACCTTGTATGGATGGCAGGACTAGGGATCCAATGTAGCAGCCTCCCAGAACAGGGACAGCTATTCAGCAGAGAAATACAAACACTGATCATTAAAATAGGAAACCATTATCAGCCATTGCACAGGAGTCACAGTGGACATGGCTGTTTCCTTGGGAAAACCCCCTGATTCCTGCAGAACTTCACACAATTGTCCAAGACCCAGGAGACCAAATGATCTGTTTTGAAACACTGTGATTGTGTGTTGATAATTGATGTGTTGACTATTGGATGCTGATGTTTTATTTTAGTACCACGTAAGCAAGTTATCATTATCATCAGAGACACAAGATTCCACCTGCGAGTCAGAAGTGGATGAAGTCGAAGCCGCCCTTTCCAATCTGGAAGTGACACTGGAAGGTGGAAATAAAAGCAACATTTTGGTATGGCCTTTGGGATCCCAGAATTTCTTGTGCTGTGCCAAATCTGCTGACTCTCATGGGCCTTCCTGGTTCTTGATTTTTTTAAGAGTTGATTACAGAGTGCATTGTACTAAAACTATTCCTAATTATTCCTGATAGGAGGACATCACAGACATCCCAAAACTCGCTGATAATCTCAAGCTAGTTAGGTGAGTTGTTAAAATTAACAGTAAAACATACAAACCCAAAAGCTTAACCTTAAAAGAGGTCTCTTGAGTATTTCATTCTAATCTAACAGTACATGTGGCAGATATAAATTGACAAATACCCCAGATAGGTCCAGTCTTTCTCTTCCTGCTTCTGACAGTGTTCTTGGCAAATCTCTCCCACTCCTGGGATGCTGGGTAGCTGTATCTGTACATATTAACAGACCCTGCTGTCTGTAGTTCCTAGTGCTCATCAGTCATCATCTCTAAACAAAAGAGCCTAAGTTCTATTTTCAATCATATTTACTTTTTTTTTTTTGCCAGTAAGAAACCAGAAGATACTTGCAGTTGTCCCTGAGCAGAATTTCTGAAAGTAACCCCAGGGAATGTACTTTTTAAACAGAAGGAACATCCAAATTACCCCCTTCTTACTGAACATGGAGTCTGTTTCTTCTAATATCAAGATGGGTTTCTGTGATCCCATTGTGGTCTCTTGTTTTATGGGTGATTTAAATGACTGTAGAGATCTCAACTCTGTAATGCTTTATCACAAAACAGTCTTTGTGTTTTAGAAAGATAAAGTGTTCTGTTGTACAAGTATTTATCAGATTCATCTGTTGACAGATGGTACTTTTAATCTAGGAACAGAAAACTGCACCTGAAAAATTTTAACTGTTGTTAACTGCTAACAATTGTTACTTATTAATTTCCAATTTGGAATTTTATTTGACATTCTTATTATGAAGGTGGCTTAAGGTGAAAGGGAATTAAGGCTTTTAACAATGGGTTGTTTGTTTTTCCCCAGCAGTAGAACAGTTTGCTTTTATAAGCATTCAGCAGTTATTTATCATCATGAAAAATTCCTATATAAATTATAAAGCCTAAGGCATTGTAGAATCCAGGTAGGGTGTAAAACTTTTCTTTAAACAGCAACACTTTGTGGCTGTAATTATTTGATTAACTCTGAACCTAAATGCAAAGCTGTGCATGTCCCACTGCTTACTGCTCCTATGGTGAACTTTTATTCCTGTTTATTCACAGTATGCACCACAGTAAATGCTACTTTCATGTTGGGGACAGTATTGTGGAGAATTGCAGCATTTTTTTAAAAACAACAAGAAAAAGCTTTCTAAAAAGTTTTCAGCAACTTTTTCAGGGATATAAAAATAATTTTATCTGTCTTAAAAGAATTATAGTCCCTTATTTTTGAAGAATGTTGCTGTATTGGAAAACTAAAAACCAAATTATTTGGTAGATTTGAAAATCCAAGGTTTTTTAATTTTAACATAAAAATTGCCATTTTCTAGAAAGGATTCTAAATTAGGATTTTTAGAGAGGGTCTGGGGGTATATATAATAAGAGTATATATAAATCTCTGTTTTCCAGCTAGTTCTATGCTTTTTGTACCATCCTCTTAGATTTAGAGGAAATACTGGATTTTTTTTTCTTTTTTCTTCTTCTTCACTTCATTGATGACCTTTGTCACTAGCTATGAAGTATTTCTCCACTCAAATTTTCTCTACTCAAATGCTAACACCTCTGGTTTTCTCTCCTGAAGGGCTACAAAGCTTCTGTAAACTTAATGAAGAAATAGAATTTTGTTGTGCTAGATATGATTCAGATTAAGCCAGAAAAGCTGATCTCTGCTTCCTTACAGTGAATATGAGTTGGTTTTATGGGTGCAGAGATATTCAAGATAAGGCACTATGAAAACTGATGCAAATTCATGTTAATAAATCAGGGACTACATTTGTGTTACTGAGTTCATAGGGAAAATTAGCCTGTTAGAAGGGAATGGCTTTAATTAGCAATAGAGGAAATGAATGAGAAAAAAATCATAGATGGGATTCAGCTAAAATCTGGAGTAAAAACCATGTCCATACCTGGGATAACCTGGACTGGATCCAGGCATTTCCCACCCCCTCAGAGGTGTCACACCCAACCAAAGCCATGGGTATGGCCTTGAATTTCAGAGGCTCTGCAATATTTGTGAGGGACTTAGCAATTTTATGTGTTGGAATAAACAAATGGGATTTCTTTTTTTCTGGTAGGCCCAAGAAACTGGCACTCAAAGCTATCAAGACATATTGGTTTGTCTTCAGAGACACTTCAATATCTTATTTTAAAAACAAGGAATCTGCACAGGGAGAACCTATTGAGAAACTAAACCTAAAAGGTAGGAATTCTCCTTTCTTTGATTTTTCTTTTGCATCTGTGAACTGAATAAAACAAATCCCTGCTAGAGTCAGGAAGGCAAGCAGAGCAGCATTTAGTCTGGGAGCCTTTTCAGTTCCTGAGACTCCTAAGCAGGCAGAAGAGGCTTAAACAGAAAGGATTCAATAATTTGACCCGAGCTGGGATTATCAGAGCCTGATTTGTAAAATCCCCTGCACTGCTGAATTCTTCAAGCTGAGTCAGGTAGGGAATGTGGCTTATGGGATGCTTTATTTCCAAATACTTTCACTCTACATTAAAGGGAGTGTTCCCCCATGTCCTTGGCAAACACACAGTGGCAGCAGAGGATTAGGGAGGGTGCCATGGGCAGGAATGCCAGAGGCTGTCCCTGCATTCTGCTGTGCAGGGACAGCTCCAGGGCCTTCTCTGGGCCTTGTTAGGTGTGCATGGGGATTCCCATGGCTGCAGCCAGCTGCTGGAGGAGGAGCCCTGGCTGTGCACACAGACACCAGCACCCTGTGTAGCCTCCATCTGTCTCTGCTCCTGCAGGGACATTCTTTGTTCAGCATCAGGGAGCCAGTGGTGCCCAGTACCCATCCTAGAAGAAACCTTTGCAATGCAAGATTGACCCCTGTGAGCAAATGGCTCTGCATCCCAATGTGCATATCCTCAGTAGGTCAGAGAATGCCTGGAAAAACAGCCCGAGTGGCTGGAACCTCACCAAGTAGCCTCTCCCAGCAGTTCCTCCCCATTTTGAGTGCTGAGCATTTCCTAAGATCAGGCTGAGGTTTTGGGAGCACTCCCATCCTTTCACTTCCACGTGGGCTCACGTGCTCCCTGAGCTCAGAGCATTCATCACCCTGGCAAGCCAGACCAGGCAGTGAGCTGGAACAAAACCCTTTCTTTAGGGCTTAAGCTTCAAAGTCTTGGCCCTTAGTCTCAAGGAAAAACAACCATGAAGCACCATTCCTTAGTGTTAAAGCAGTAATTAAAGTGACTGATATAGTAATGAAAT
Organism: Euphonia xanthogaster; assembly: GCA_034509185.1. Taxonomy (NCBI): domain Eukaryota; kingdom Metazoa; phylum Chordata; class Aves; order Passeriformes; family Fringillidae; genus Euphonia; species Euphonia xanthogaster. The sequence continues at coordinate 2,006,802 of JAYDZK010000169.1, forward strand.
AAATTAATTTCCTTCTGATTCCCTGTGATCTAGGATGTGAAGTTGTACCAGATGTAAATGTTGCAGCCAAGAAGTTTGGAATCAAATTACTAATTCCTGTTGCAGATGGCATGAATGAAGTATATTTAAGATGTGATAATGTAAGTAATAAGACAAGACAAAATTAGAATTCAAGATTGTCCTGCTCCAGAATTTGTATAGAAAAATGAGGATGCTGCAGAGAGTTTATTGTCTAAATCTTTAGAAAATTTAAGAATGATGTTGTGGCCTATACATAATAAGAACAGTAAGTCAGCTTGTGCTTACCATCAGTTGCCAAGAAAAGCTGGTAGGAAAAAAGCCAGAACAAACTATCAAAAAAAAAAAAAAAAAAAAAGTTACAGTATTTTGTTCCAGTGTTGTCAGAGAATTGAAGTTTGGATTTTGTTTTCTTTTTTCTTAATTAGAACTCTCCCCATTCAGATAAGGAGAGCAGGATAAGGATCTTACATTTGTTTTCAGTTTATGTTTCAGATCAAACTGTGTAAAAAGTGTTCAGTAGGTAAAAAACAGTCATGCAATAAAATTTCCAAGAGAATCTATTTCAAGGTACTGGATTTCTTAGAAAATTGAAAACCCAGGAGTAGTTGGAACTAGTCCAGTCAGGAAGGAAGAACAGTAACAACCAGTTGTCTTGGTTTCAGGAGGATCAGTACGCTCGGTGGATGGCTGCTTGTGTTTTGGCCTCCAAGGGCAGAACGATGGCCGACAGCTCCTACCAGCCCGAGGTCCAGAAGATCCTTTCCTTCCTGCAGATGAAGAACTGGACCATGTGTTCCCAGGCTGCCTCTGAGCCAGAGAATGTAGATATGAAACCCGAATGCTTTGTCTCACCTCGCTATACCAAAAAATTCAAGTCCAAGCAGGTATCCTGAGTATGGCTGATGGCTGGGCGTGGGTGATCCAGGGGTTGCTTAGGGATGAGGCTGGATCAAAGCAGCATGTGGAAGCCATGCAATACAACCCCCTGCAACAGTCGTTTGTCCCTTTACAAGAGGCCTTTTCTTCCAGCTGAACACAGGGACAGGTGTTTTGGCACCTCCTCCAAGCACCTCTCCTACATCCATACCCTGGCTTAAGTCACCCATGATGTTCTGCTCCTGATAACACTGTTCCTGAAAGTCCCTTCAAAGTAACAAAGGAAGCATTTTAAGGACTGCAAGCCACTCTTTCCATCTGAATCAGCAGGGTCCTCGGGTCCTCTTGCCCTTCAAGTCTTTCCTTGCTCTCCACCTAATTCCTTGCTTTTGCTGTGCAAGAGCTCAGCCTGCCCGTCCTGAGGAGGGTCCCCAGAGCAGTGTATGGAGCCAGGGCAATGCCTCACAAACCCAGAGCAGAGACCTTGCAGTCCATTCTGCCCTTTGCACTTGGGATGTGTCCCCAGGTGCCCTCGGTGCTGCATCTGCACAAATAGTGACAACAAAGTGCCAGACCTCATGATTTCTGATTTAGTGAAAGCAACAGGATTTTTCTTCTCCAGTCAGCTGAAAACTTTCTCTCTTCCTGTGTTTCCCAGCTGACTGCCCGAATTCTGGAAGCCCACCAAAATGTGTCCCAGATGTCCCTGGTGGAGGCCAAGCTGCGTTTCATCCAAGCCTGGCAGTCCCTCCCTGAGTTTGGTTTGTCCTACTACATTGTAAGGTAACTGCACTCTCACTCACGTCAAGCTGCCCTAAGGAGCTCCTGCTCAGTGATTTGCAGGAAGTTCTTTGACACCCTGTTCCAAGAACATTTTCTGGTTTTTCCTCCACAGACTTCTTATAATTTTTGTGATTTCTATCCTGCTGGTTTTTTCTATAGCAGTAGCACCCAGCAGCTCCATTCCTGCAGTGAGACTCTGCATTACATCTGCCTTGGCACAGACCTCTTGGGTTCAGCCTGAAGTAACCTCTTACTAGCATTAAACCCTTAGGGTCATAAACTCTCCAAAATGTATAAAATGTGTGTCTAATTGGTGTGCTCAGGTTTGCAGGATGTGTTCACTCTGACCCTTGTTCATTGCAATATGATAAAATTTCTTTTGTATTTCATTAAGAAAACAGCAAATTATCCCTTTTTAAGGCTAATCTGGAAGAGCAGTGAGCACAAGAAAGGTCCCATTGTATTCACAGCAGCTTCCTTGGACACAGCAGAGGTCTGACATGCAGCCTTTTCTCTTGACAAAACACCAAAAAGCTGAAAATTACTGACACAACCATACTTGGAGGCACCTTCCTTAATTTATGTTAATACCCCTTCCAGGGCTGGCTAGGATTCATCTGGGGTACAAATTGATCTGCACTATTAAACTGTGACGTGCCAAAATCCAGTAGCCTCATGTGAACTGTGAGATTGTGCTGGTCCTTGGATGTCCCAGGTTCCAGACTGTGCCTGGGACTCACTTGAGAGAGCACTGCTAGTTTGGAGCCAGAACTCTCTGTGAATTCCATGCCCCAAAATGGTCCCTGATCCTATTGAATTTACTGCCACAGGTACAGATTTTTTTGCCCCATCTGTCACCGTTAATCCTGTTAAAAGCACAAACCAACCCAACACCTAAATTGCATTTTGTAGTGGTGAATTGCTGCAAACTGCTGCCAGTATCTCAGTGGGGCATTAAGCAAAGCACAAATTGTGTCCAGGTCACATTTTCAGCGCCCTGAGGTCCAGCTGCATCTAAAGAGAGAACGTTCACAAACAGGATCAGAAATACTGAAAGTACTCACAGCAGGCAGATGAGATTTCTTCCAGCTTTCAGCATGAAGGTAGAGGAAGGTTGTTTCCTCACCAGAGTAATCTGTTCCCAGCTATCCCCAACTCAAAAAAAATTGTCCCCCAAAGATTTTGATGCTTTTGTATTTATTTTTCATCTCTAATCAGATGAAAGTTGAAATGTTAAATGCCTCAGTAATTTTGTAATGTGAAATACTCAAAAGCAGGTATATATCAGTTGTTTTGATTATATAATTTAGGTTAATATAGGTTAATATAACTAGAGGAACATGTTTCAACATTAGAGGAATGAAGCAATAAAAATTATTGTTGGCATTTTTTCCAAGTAAAAATATAATCAAGTTCATGCATTTGGGAAGAACAGTATTTTTTTTTAGCAGGAAACAATGAAATGGAAAGATTTCAGCCAGCTCTACCTTCCTGATTATTTTCCATCTTACACCATGGCTCACCAGCCTACATTTTGCTTTATAACAAATACTGTTCTAA
>JAYDZK010000169.1:2010141-2033348 GCA_034509185.1 Euphonia xanthogaster
AGATGGGTCCAAGCTCTCCTCAAGCCCAGGCTGTTGTGACTTTTCCCACGTTTTTTGCACTTCCAGAGGAAAGCAGCTGAAATGTTTCTCTAGCCAGAAATCATTGCAAAGCAGATCTGCTCAAAGGCTTTGGGTTCTTTCCAGGTTTAAAGGAAGCAAGAAGGATGATGTGCTTGGGGTGTCCTATAACAGGCTGATACGGATAGATATGGCCACAGGAGATCCTATCACAACGTGGAGGTTCTCCAACATGAAGCAGTGGAATGTGAACTGGGAAATCCGCCAGGTAAACCTGGAACAGCTCTGCCTTCAGCCCTTGCATTTCACACACAAGGATGCTTTCAGAAAATATTTTTAAACCTCACTGAAAAGCTTTTGAACGTGTTGTGACATGTTATTAAATAAGCTGTCTGCAGTTTTTCTTAGTGGAGTCTGTAGTCAAAAATCAGAAACAAAAAGATCACCAGTTTTAAAGGTTGCTACCAAGCTTGTTCTTGACAAGTTGCCCTTGATTTGGATGGGATGAAATGGAGACTCCAAAGTGAATTCCAACATGTTGTGTTTACTGCTCTGTCATTAAAATCTCATTTTAACTCTCATGCATCATCTTCTACATTGTGGTGGTTCAGTCTCTGTTACAGACTGAGGATACAGGAGCCCAGTTTTTCTTTCAAATCCCAAAGTGAGATGGCAAGGCCTGCAACTCTGTGTCCAGGTGTGGTCCATTATTTGGGGCTTCAAAGCTTGAATCGAGCTGTGTAAATTGTAGATTTCTGGAGTGGAACTGGTGTGACCTGATGTAAATAGAAGCAGCCTGGAAACTATTCCTGCTTATGGAGTTCTGCAGGAACCAGGAGAGATCAGATACACTCTTTACTGCTAACCTGCAGTACTCCCTGCACCTGTAATTCTGGGCCAGGTTGCTGGGTTTACATTAAATCCCTCTCAAAAAAGACAGAATCCACAGTGATCAACTAAGCTCAGTTAGCTGCATTTTAAAGCTAACAGTAGCTGGAAACCAAAACTGGGACCCCAAAGGCAGATTTAAGGTCAGCACATAACAATGGACAGATTAAATATTATTCATCAGACAAAGAGGCAGGAGTGCCATTCCTGCTCTTCCCAGCATTCACTTTATATGCCACTGGGAAAAAGGTAAAAGATTTTGTTGCCTGCTTGAACAAGCAAAAATATTTCACCACAAGATGGCCCTGCTGTAGCAGCAAATCCAAAGCCAAGCAACCAAACACCCCGAGCACCCAGCAGACCCAGAACTCTTGGTTAGCAGGGGCAGGTAGTGCTTTATCACAGTGTTTGTGATCCAGCTGTGTTCTCACACTTCTCTTTCTTCCCAGCTTACCTCCGTCTGACTTTGCCACATCTGTTTTCCCTAGGTTGCCATCGAGTTTGACCAGAATGTGTCCATTGCTTTCACGTGCCTGAGTGCAGACTGCAAAATCATCCATGAGTATATTGGGGGCTACATCTTCTTGTCAACACGTTCCAAGGACCACAATGAAACGCTGGATGAAGAACTTTTCCACAAATTAACTGGAGGTCAGGAATGAGATGAAGTAAACTCTCTTCCCAGTGCCTGCTTCTTCTTATAGCTAAGACTACCAGAGATTAAACAAAAATATCTCTGATTGTTAATCGCTGGCTACTAATTAGCGTACATTCCCGTGTTGTACCATGACTGGAATGGTTTACAGTTTTTGTTAAATACTGAAGTTAAGGTCACTGGATGCAGTATGGCAACTCCATCATCAGTACTTGAGAAAATTTAATAACCTTTGTTTTCCTTTTGTACAGCTCAATGTTTTTAAATAAACAGCGTCTGGCCACTGGACAGTTTTTTAATCTAGTATTTTTAAGTGCAGCAATCTGTTTAGGTATCCAGAACAAGTAACTCGAGGACATGGTACAGTGAATTGTCTTTTCTATTACACCTAGGCAATTTCCATTGTTAAACTGGCAATTGTTAAAGAGCCTGGCATTTATCAGAACTAAGGCTGAGTAAATATGTATTTTAAAGCTCCATGGTTTGTCTAACACTTGTCCTGAGAGCACAAAACATTCCAAAGTCCTGCAGACTAAGCTATTGAAACTCCTATAGTGGTTACTCAGTTCTCAAAAATGTAGAACCTTCATCCACTGAAGTAGTTTCCTGAAAGCCAGAGAAGCCACAAAGTGTTCATCTTGGCAACACTGGATCCAAAAGGTTCGTCTTTTGAGGAACATTGTTACTTACCTGGTGGAAAATTGTGCTTTAGGAGCTATCTAAAACTATTAAAAAGGCCTCTGTGTGTGTTTCTATTTCTCCGTTACTCTCTTTCACTGTGACATCTCATTGAACTAAGCTGTCCTTGTGAGGCTCTGAAAAGCCTGTGGAGATGATTTCACATGTGTGCAAATGCAAAGAGTGATGCTCGGGGGGCTGGAGCCCCTCTGCTCTGGAGACAGGCTGAGACACAGGGGTGTTCAGCCTGGAGAGGAGAAGGCTCTGGGGAGACCTTAGAGCCCCTGGAAGGGCTACCAGGGGGCTGGAGAGGGACTTGTGCCAAGGGCACACAGTGACGGGACAAGGGGGAATGGCTTCCACTGACAGAGGGCAGCGCTGGATCGGACACGGGGGAGAAATTCTTCCCTGTGAGGGTGGAAAGGCCTTGGCACAGGGTTCCCAGAGGAGCTGAGGATGTCTCTGAGGAACCAGATCTGAAGCCAGCAGCTCTGCTGCTGGAAGGAGCCACACACATCCACCGAAGTGAATGAAATGTGATACTACCCTGTAAAGCAAGGACAGAGTGAAACCGGGAGAATTCAGGAAACTACTGGACAAACAAAACTGGTTTCACATATCTAAAGAAATACAGTGGACAGGTGTTGTCATATCATAAAGGGATGCTGCAGAAATCACTGCTTAAATTCATAAACATCACTGGAAACTGAGAGCCCTGATATTCCTGCCATGTGCTCTGCTTTTCCCCAGCCCCTGTCAATGGGCTTCAGGGGAATCACTCCCAGTTTGTGCAGTTTAAACTACAGCTTTACATTTTGCAAAAATAAAAAATTACAGCCTGCTTTCCAGCCCTCTGTTCTTCCCTCTCCTCAGCACTTCTTTTACAGGCTGAGGGACAATTCAGTTTTCCTTCAGAAGAGAACCCACCCACTTGTCACCTGCTTGACACAAGCCAAGTATTTTCCTCACGTTGTGAGATCCACCCAACTCCAAACATTGGCCATATTTAAAGCCTGCCTAAGGGTGCCATGGGAGTGCTAAATGCTCATATTAGTGCCAGCACCTCTTCCACAGACAGCTGCCTCCCAGATCAGTCTCCAGTTAGGCTTTTCAGTGGGGATGCTGACCATGCCTGCATGGAGCCCCTCGTTTGGCAATGAGCAATGCCGGACTGCTGTGGATTGCTCCCGGGGAAGCACAGCCCATGCTGGCCACTCTCGGAGCAGAGCCTGTCCCAGAGTGCTGCATGGAGGCCCCGCAGTTGCCACTTGCCTACGTGACCTGAGCACAGGAATGCAGAGACAGGGGAAATCTGAGCATAGCTCTCATTAGCAGAGTGTGGCTCATCGCGTTGCTAAACAAGCACGTTCACTTGCAGTTCAAGCTGTCTCTGCTGGGATTTCAGAGAAACTAGCAAATATTTCCATTTTCTTTCCTGCCCCTCCTTTAATCTTACCCAATGTGTCACTGCCTTTCTACTGAATCCTTCACTGCTGCTTTGCAAGGAAGAGTTCTGCCAGCTCATCCTGGCTGGCTGTAAGCCCTATCCTTTGCCATTTTAGGTTTAAGAGAGTGACCCCCTGCTGATGCCCTCTCTCTGTATTTCCTTAGGTCATTCAGCTGTATCTTTTCCTTGCCCCACTCACTTTGCAAGGCTTTTTCACAATAGGTGGGGAATAGGTGGGAAAGGAAGCTGGTTTTATCCAGCTGCTTTGAGTGCTGCATATGACTGCAGCTCCTCTTCCTACAAAGAGGAGAGATTTCAGTGGCAAGACTCCTTCCTGGAGAGGTTGGAGTGGGAAGGCAGAACCCAGGGCATTCCTGCACTTCCATAATTCCAGACTGGATGTGGCGGACAGCACCTGAGAGGAGGCCTGCCCCAGCCTGCTCTGCCTGACACCTGGACCAGCCACAGCCTGGAGTCATCTTTCATCCCACCCAGCACGTCCCACCAGGCTCCGGACATTCCCTCAAGAACGTGGAGTTGCACACCCTCCCTAACTTGTGCAATAACCCGATCACCCTTGGTTCTCATGAGCTCATCACACCTATTTATACGCAGGGTTAAGACCAGGTGGGCTATAGAAACGACGTTATTCATTGCACAGTGCCAGATGTGGGAGAGGTTTCCCAGAATGAGTGAAAGAGTCAAGTGAAAGCAGGATGGGGCGTCTGCCCTGAAGTTTTGCAATACAGAGATGAAAGCCTGGGCAGGAATGTTATTAGATGAAAACAAACCTTTAGGAAACTTACACTTCCGCTCAGCTGCAACCCTATTTTGTACACGGTGCTTAATTAAACCCAAGCCAGGTCAGGGTAAAGTATTGACCATGTCAGATGGATCCTGCTGCTCTTACATCAAATTCCATGGGGGATTTCACCACTGCCTTCAGCCTGGGTTAGGAGACACACACCCCATCGTTTTCTGAAACCTCAGGCTAAATAATCCTGTTCTTGCATTCTCTCCCCTTTCTCTGTAGGGAAATATCTTGTTTGTGCTTGCTCCGTGGACAGACCCGTGAAACAGTTCTTTTGTTGGCTTTAAAAGCCTTTCTCCAGATTTTTTTTCAGGATATTTTCAGTCTTAACCATCACTTGGATCACGGCCAGTAAGAAACATTCACCTCTTAAACTTTACAGCCTGGTACCATCCTCACCTTCTCCGGCTCTGCTTATCTTGGTGTCACTAAGGAATGCAGGGCTCAGCCCGAGAATTCCTGCGGGCAGAGGGGCTTTGTGCAGCCCTGAATCACCCCCGGGGAGGGGGCGTCTGTTTCAGCTCTCTTTGCATCGCCCGTGTGAAAAGGCTGACAGGAACGCCTGCCTTTGCTAACCAGCTCCCTCAGGCTGTCACCGAAACTCTCAGAAAAGCGGAAAAAGAATAAAAGGCGACATGAGAATAAGCCAAAGTGAATCACAAAGGGGAAATCTCTGCCTGCTGTTAGCAGATATTTCAAAGATACTGGTGAACGAGGGCTGCTGCCTGCCCTGGGAAACCTCCACCAGCACCTGGGCAGCTGCCTGAGATGTAGCACCATAGCAGAAATATTTCTGATTATGAGAGTTTGCAGCTAAGCAAAGAGCTGGGAAAATACAATACCTGCCACAAAAACTGGCCAACGAAAAAAGCAGAAACAAAGATGGGAAATAAAAATAACCAAAGCTCATTTTCCAAGGGCGCTCCGCCTCTTGCAACACATTCTCTGTATTGCTCAGAAATCAAGGGCCTCTGGGCAAAGAAAACCTTCACCACCCTTCCACTTTCACCAAAACGAGTAGCCGCTTTCCCAGTCTGACAGTCTGCTCAGCTCAGTCCCCAAAATGAAATCATTAAGGATGAACTCATTAAAACCAAGGCAGCTTTTGGCTCACCGAGTTTCCTGGAGTATTTTTTGTAAGATATTAAAATCCATAAGATAACAAATAACCCTAAAATAAGCAATGAAATTTCACTGTCGGTAAATACTGGGCTAAGGGCAGCAAACACAAGTATTTAATAGTCCAGGGCTAAGTCAGGCCAGCTCCCTGCTCCTCGGCTTCCCAAAGAAGAGTGCCGCAGCCGGCAGCTCTGCCAAGCCCGAGGGAAGGCAGGGTTTCCACCGGCCTGTCTGGAGCTGGGCTTTCCTCCCCTTATACCAAATTCTTCAGATTTTTGTAACCTGCTCCGCCTTGCCCTTTGAACCGCAGAGCTCTGGAGGTACCTGCGGGCGCGCACGTGCCGGGCCCGGCTGCCCCCTCGGCCAGGCCACCAGGGTCAATGGTGGGATTAGCCCCTCATTTGGGAGCCATCTGTCTTGCCCTGGAGCCGATCCGCAGGGGAACAACATGTGCGCCTCGCCCAGCCTCCAAGGGAACGGCCGTGGCTCCAGAGAGTCCTACTGGAAGCCCCTATCTCTGTTCTGTGGATGTTCTGGTGTTTTTCAAGGCTCTCTCCCCACGCTCATGATGACCCACATGGTCAATAGATAAGGTCTGCCTAATGCGTACTCGCAGACTCAACGTTTTTGGGCAAGCAAGACCTTTATCTGCACTTTAGCACCGAAGTTTACAGGTCGGTGCTGCCTTCATGTCAGGGATCTGGTTTTTTGCCCTGATAAAGGAAAAGCACTGACTACTGTTCTCCTTGGAAATTTTAACAATTGTCCTACAGTAGCAACAGAACAACCACCCTTTAGCTTTTACTTTGGAACAATCTCCATCAACTCATCCCTTTCTGGGATCATTTCCCTGACTTTATTCTCTGCTCTCGACCCAATTATTGTTTGAATTGTGGGAATGCTGAAAAACCCAGCTCGGGGCAGGTCCCTCAGTGGGAGATGGTTTATGTTGTCAGTTTTACTTATCCAGCAAAGGATGAGAGAAGTAGCGAGAAGAGAATTGTCTCAAGCCATGTGGTGCACAGATGCAGGACAGAGAACACAACCCACGCACAGCGGGACCAGGAGAGGCCTCCCAAAGGCCGTCACATGGGGAGTGAGATGCCCTACGCCCTCTCCATCGGCAGAGAGAATTCCCCTCTGCGGGAGGAGCAGGTGCGAGTTTCACTTCTGACATATCCTAAGGGCCTCCTTAGAAAGTAATTTGTCCTGCGTGAACTTTTGCAGAATTTACTCCCCAAGAGCAAGAGTCTTAGAAATTTAAACACTTGAAGCCCTTCACTGGCGCCTAAAGAGAGACCAAAGCTCATGTCAGCAGGCAGAGCCTCAGCTTTACATCATCCTGACCTGCCAACAAAGGAACACAACAACTCCTCTCCCTCCCCCCGTCGGTGGAAGACGTGAGAGTCGGGACTATTGACACTGATCTTTTCCCTTTACCCCCCTCTGCTTAGACAAAGACAGACAGGAGCAGCCCTGCCTGAGTGTTGGGAAATAAGAGCCCTCCCACCCACCTCCTGCTAGGGCCAAGGCAGCGGGGAAAGCTGCCCGGAGCCGCCCCCTCTCAAAGCTGGATGCGGGGGAGCGAGCCTGGAACAAACCTCGCCTGAGCTTGTGGGCAGAGCCGGGAGCAGGGAAAGCTGGGAGCAGGAGAGAGGCAGCTCACGCTGCCGGCTGAGTCACCCCGAGCGTATAAAATCAAGGCGAAGCAGCCGGAGCCACTCGGAGCGGAGGCACGAGGCACCGGGACTTTTGGACAGGTACGTGCAAGCGGATGCGGTTTAGAGGCAAGGACTAAGATTCAATCTAAGACTGGAATACAGCAGCCCAATTCCTCCCATCCTCTCCCTGCCAATGTGCTGCGGAGCAGCAGATCCAGCGGCTCCGGTGACCGGGAAGCCCTGAGGCTGCTCGGATCTTACACGGGTCCGTCTGACGAAAAGGACACAGGCAAACACAACACATTATTTTCGTGTTCTGGTGTATACTATTTTGCTGGTCCCTCCTTCAAACCTGGGACGGCAGCAAAGGATAACGGTCTGGGCAAGACCTGGCATCATTCAGGGAACAGCAAGGAGCAATTAAACTTTGGAATAAGTCTGAGCTGTTTCTTAATACGCGGGGCTTCAGTTACCACCCTACACTGTAATATATTTCTGGACGAGGAATCGTCATTTTGTTGCCGAGAAGCACAAAACAGAGCTCAACAAGAAAAGCACGAGTTTGGGGCTGGGGTTAATTCCTTCCTCAGATACACATTACCTGTGGGGACCTCGCACAAGTCACCAAGGACTGTTTTGTTTTACAAAGACCAAAGCAGGGGTGGGAGGAGGAGGGAGCACGGAGGGAGCTGTAACACTAAATAACATGTTTCTTGGCGCTCAGGCCTTTGGGGCCCCGATCCAGGAGCATACTCAGTTTCTGACCACTTCCACTGAAATGTGGTTCAGGAGCTGCATTTTCAGTGCATCCTTTCCCAGCAGCTGGGCCGTGCAGAGCCTGTCTGTGGCTCTCATCCACAGCAGGCCCAGCCTTGCCGCTGCCTGGCAGACAGGCTGTGGGGCACTGCCAGCTGCTCAGGAGCCCCAAGCCCCCAGTCCCCACTGGGACTGTCCTCACAATGGGGCAGAAGTGCCCTGGCAGAGCCCACACAAGTCCCTGGTTTTTCTGTTCCAGCTCCTGCTAAGGAAAGTCCTTCCTAACACAGGAAAGGCACTTTCACCTGCCCATTCCAACACAACTCAGCCCAGTTTGGGGTCCTGAGCTTTAAAGTTTGGCAACTCTCCTCTGTCCTCACATCCATTCATCTGCTTTACACAGCCTCACAGAAAACAGTTCCCTGCCACAGGCACGTTGGACCCGGTTGTTTGGGCATCACCCCACTGGAAAACTCTTCCCACTGGGCTGGCCAAACTGGACACTGTGCAGGACAACCTGCACTGAGGGTTCTGGTGTGGAATACAACTTGGTTCATCCTTCCTGCATGAACAACTGCAGGCACGCTTAGGCTAAGACTGTATGATAAGTTCTGTCCCCAAGGATTCACGTTTACTTAGGCTTAATTACAGAAGAGATATTAATTATCACTTATCACTGCCTGGTTATAATAGGAAAGGGCTTATAAACTGTTTTTCTTTTAAATAGTTTATAGGTGACTGGAGGGATTTTAATTTAGCTCTAAATGTTTATGTTTTGTTTTCCCCTCCCTGAAACAAAAAGGAAACAGATCTTGCAAACTGCAAGCACCTCGGAGAAGGATGTTGTCACCCTTGCTCATCCTCCCTCTGCTGCTGGGGACCACAGCACAAGGCCCAGTGAGCAGAGCAGCATCCAGGGACGTCACCACCTTTTTCCAGCTGGCTCAGGAGGACACTTGGGAGAATGCTAATCTCACCAGCATGTCCTGTGAGGATCAGAAGAACAGGACCTGGATCACCCTGCAGCTGACCAACAGCAGCCTGACAGCTTTCCCAGTCTGCCTTCCAGAGGCCCTGGAGATCCTGGATCTCAGCAATAACCTCTTGGAAGAGGTGAATGGCACAGAGATAGCAAACCTGCCACAGCTGCGTGTCCTCTCGCTGAGGCACAACCACCTCTGGTCAGTGAGGTGGGGATCTGAAGCCCTCAGCAGTCTTCTCAAGCTGGACTTGAGCTTTAATAAGCTGTCATCTGTGCCATCCTGCCACGGCTCTGCCCTGCCTAACCTGATGTGGTTGTCCTTGGCTGGAAATCCCCTGATTGAAATCCAGCCACTGGCTTTTTCCTGCTACCCTCAGCTGCAGGTCCTGAACCTCTCTGTGACACTGCTCGGGCAGGATGACAGCAGAGGAATTAGGGACTCTGCTTTTGCCATCAGCACAGATCCCAACGAGGCCATGAACAGGCCTGGAAACTCCATCAATGTCCTTGATCTGAGCGGGACCTTTTTTGAGAAAAGTAAGTCTCTTGGGTTTCCCACTGTAAACACAGGGCTTGGTCAGGCCAGGGAAGCAGAAGCCTTGCAGGGACGATGGCTCCCATCCTGGCTGAGCCTGGAGTGCAGGGGGAACACCCCACACTGAAAGCTGCAAACAGCTGGTCCGGGCATGCAAGGCGCTCTCACACAAAGCAGCCTCCCAAAGGAAGGGCAGAGACCAAACACCATGAGACAGGAGGATTTGTCCCAGTGTAGTCACCCACCTCCATCCTAATCCCACTGTCTGCTACTGACACTCATCCCCCTGTCAGCCCCGGGCTTAGCTTTGGGAAGCACAGGAGGAAACTAGTTTCTCTTTCCAGACAGGCTGTTGAAATCTTTCTTTGTCCCCACAGCTACACGGAGCTTTTAGAGCTGCATTGAAGTAGCACAGAGAGAGGCTTTTTGTGCCATCCACAGCCCCTGAGGGGGGAGGCAATCCCTGCCCTGAGCAATCCACAGGAGGTTTTTTCCCTTTTGCCCTGCCAGCCTCAGTTTATACCTGAGGTGCTGAGACACACAGATGTGAGATGCCTTGCCCAGCTGCTCTCAGCCTGGGGCAGGGCCAGGGCCTCCCAAAGCTAGAGGCTTCACTTCAACTCACATTAAACAGCTGCACCACCAAACTTCCTCCAAAAATTTGCCTAATCCATCTTGTGGTAGTGAGTTACCCTTCTGAGTCATGGGACAGAAAGGCCCTTTCCTACAAGGCCTATTCTTTCAGTTTCATGGCTCTTGGCTCTTTTTCCCGTGCTAGGAGAAAGAAGTGATTTGCTTTTCTTGCACCAGTCAGGACCTTGTAGACCACTTTCCTGAACAGAGAAATCCTTGTTCATTTAATCTCACCTAACAAGAAATCTATTCCATATCTCTTCTCAGCTTTGTTGTCCTATTTTCCCCTCTTTTCCTCTGCCCTATGACAGCCTGACCTGCGGGGACTATTACAAAAATGCCAGCTGTATGAGTGTTTACACACTGGTGTATTGACTTTTGTTCTATTCCTTTCCCAAAGAAAATAGCTGGAGAAGGTGACAGATACTTCATATCTATAAATTCAAGCCCTTTTTCTAGGCAGAAATCCACAGGAATGCTCTGTTCAGGCAATAGGTGTAAATATTTTTCTGTTTCAGTTCAACCAGAGTGGGCCAGAGATTTGGCCAACCTCAGATCACTTCACCTGACAAACATGCCACGGTTAAGAAGCCTCGACAGCAACTTCTTCAAGTCCCTGCCTGGTCTCCAAGAGCTGCACTGTCAGGACTCCCGTTCCCTGGGTTTCGTGCAGACAGAGGCGTTTCACAGTGCCCCTCACCTGAGCTATCTCTCATTTGAGAAGTGAGTTGGGTTTTTTTTGTCCTTCCTCACATAATGCTGCCTTTGCCTCACAGTGCTGTGGTGCCTGGGAGCTGAATTGAACAGCTTGTTATCAGATTTAGGAAGGAGGTGTGGACTTGCTGTCTTTGCCATGTAAAATCTGTGATCTGGGCTGGTGGAGCTGATACAGCCCAAAGAGGCAGCATGGGGCTCATAGCACAATTAATTGTTTGCTTGAGGTTGCATCCATTGTGTTCCCATTCCTCTGCCTTATCTCCCTGTCCAATGGATGAATTCACCCAGCTGTTTAGATCAGCACAGATCCACTGAACCCTGCTTGTGATAAAGACCAGGCTTCCAAGAGCAATACCCCATCAGAGGAGAAGCAGGTCACTGAGGGTTCCCTGCTCCGCAAGGATGAGTGCTGACAGTTCTCCAAAACCTGCATCTCAGAAGCAGACAAAAATCCTGTCCCTCCTACCTTTAGTGTGAGAGTTTAATATAGTTCCTTGTTCATCGTTAGTAAAAGCAATGTTTCAGTCCTCATTCTAGGGGTAGCACCTCTTGGTACATCACATACCTGAAATACTAAGAGGGGCAAAAGTCTGAAACTGATTTATCAAAATCGGAGCAGGTGAAGTGCACACAGAGCAGTCAGCCTAAAGCAAAAAATCTGGAGAGCACTTTGAAACACTTTTATAATAGCGACCCAGATATAAGCATATCAGAAAACAAACACTAGAGCACTGGCTGTGCCTAGAAACCAGTTTCAGGAAAATAAACCCATACAAAGCAAAAATCCTATGGATTCCATGCCCCCTTGATTGCCCTACTGAATTTACACAGCACTTTCCAACACCTGCAGGAATAGCAGTACAAAGTGCTAAAAATCATGCCCAAACTTTAAGGAATTAAAGTCCTAGAAAGACAAGAGCATCTTCTGAGCATGCAGAGTGCAGGGTGGTTGGGTTTAATAGCTGCTTACTGCCAGTAACTGGGAATATTGCTTTGTGCCTTACACCCACTAAGGGTAAGGGATACTAAGCACACTCCCGTTGTTGGAAGGTAGCTCAGCATTTCTTAATTATTGCATTTGTCTTCTTGTAGCTGTAACCTGAGTTCCTTTAATCCTTGGAACACCAATTCATCGGATGGCATCACCATCAACTTGTCCGGGAATCCTCTGCTGTGCAACTGCCAGCTCTCCTGGCTGCTGTCCAAACCCGAGAAAGTTATTCTGCAAAAGTAAGTGAGCTCAAGAGATCAAGTATTGCTCTTCAGACACAACTTCAGTGTGCAAGTTGTCAGGGGACCAGACATTCACCACCATTCACTGAGTAATTCAAATTCCTTGGGTGTTCCTCCCTTCCACAAGAGGTAGAAGTGCAAAATAAGGTCCCTTTCAGGGACAAAGCATAAGGTGTTATTAGCTGTGGCTTCTATTTTTAGGTGAGAATATTTTATTTCTGTTAAAGATAGAAAATGAGCTGTCTTGATGTGCCAGCCCTGGGAACAGAAACTGGGAAACTTAGGAAGATCTTTAACAAATTATTTTCTCCTCACCCTGCTACTTGCAAAGCTTACATCACCACCGGCAGTCAACAAAACCCCTTGCAAATAGCACCATTTCTCACCTATTGTTTTCATGCTCCCCTACAGTTTTACAGACTAATTACAGTAAGCTGCAGTTAAAGAAAATATTTGCATATAAATGGTCTCTCTTCCTTTTCAAAGGCCACCAAGAAGATTTGTCATCAAATCTCTTGGAGAGCAGGGAAGTAGATTGTTGAAATTAGACAGTTTTTCATCGGGATGGGTTTAGCAGTTGCATTCTTTACCAGAATATCAGTGTCTGAGTAAATAAAGAATTCGATCTTAGTCATTTAAAAGTCCCGCATCAGCCCACCTCCAGCTGCCTAAACCAGATGGATTAAGAATCCTGGGAATCCTGTTACAGCTCCCTGCATGTGTTCCCCTATTACTGCTCCATTAAAGTCTGACCCTTTAAGACAAGCTGAATCCCGATGCCCTTTGCTAAAGTTCACAGCCATTGTTGTACCAAAGGACACTTCCCCTCGGGCATAAGATAACCCTGCACTTTATAAAAATAAAAAGCCAGTTCCAGCTAAATTCCACAGTCAGTGCTGTGGAAAGCTGCCTGGTCTGCTTTTAAGGCAATCTAGCTTTGGTCTAGGTTTCACATTCTCACTACCATAAAGACAGTTTTGACAGCAGGTCACCAATTCCAATCCAGGCAGCCTGTAATGTTCTTCTGGATCTTGACTATTCTGGTTTCCCTCTGCAGGTCTTGGGAGACCTTTTGTACATCCCAGGAAGATTCGGGCAGACCTTTGACATCTTTTTCACTGCTGGAGCTCTACAACAAATGCCAGTCAGAGAGCAACGTTACACAGCCCAACTCAAGCACAGCCCTTCCTGGTGGTGATGCTTTCAGCTCCACCAGTAATGACGCCTCCGCTGTAGTAACAACAGACTCAGCTCTGCTGACCACAGATTTGACTCACACCAGCTCCTTAATCCAGAGGGATGTGGTAAGCACTGCAGCTTCCAACCCAATGCTAACCAAAGATACCCATACCAGCTCACTAATCCAGAGGGATGCAAGGAGCACAGCAACATCCAACCCAATGCTAACCAAAGACACCTATACCAGCTCCCTAATCCAGAGGGATGCAAGGAGTACAGTAGCATCCAACCCAATGGAGTCCATCCTAACAAATACCAACCGTTCCTCCCACGAGGTGGAGGCAGTTTCTGAACCCACAAGCAGTCCCCCTTCCTTGGCATCTGTAACCTCCTTCCCAGTTTTTCTCCAAGAGCTCTTTGCTCAGTCCCCAGACCACAGCTCCCCAAGTCCAACTGGAACAGAACAGCTACAGAGAGGGCTCAGGACAACCGACACGACATTCCCCCAAGAAGGGCCATTCAACCAGACCACCAGTGACTATTCCACTGGAGGAACAGGAGTCCCCCACACCACCAACCTCCACAGTCACTCCTCTGCCACCCATGCCAGGCAAGGTGCCCCCCAGACGAGCCCCCCACAGCTGCACTCCACAAGGAGCAGTGCCCCCTCAGAGCCTGCCCCCACCACACCATCACCACATTACACCGATGACTACGACTACGAAGAACAGCCAAAGGAGGACGGCCCGGTGCAAACGGCCCAGGGCACCTGTGACTACAACCCTTGCAGGCACCTGCAGAAGCCGTGCAGGGAACTCCAGAACATATCCCAGTGTTCGTGTCCTGGCACATCGAGGGAAGATGAGATTCCAGGCGCACCCAGGCTCAGAGCGGTGACTGAGATCACTGACAGCTCTGCTCAGATCCGCTGGTGTGCCCCATACTCAGTTGTTCACAGCTATGAGCTGACACTTCGTGCCCAAGACAACGAGGACAGGCAGCTTGTCATGGACAACATCTACCCCACGGCCAGGCAGTACACTCTGTACAACCTGCTTCCATTCACCACTTACCAGATCTGTGTCACTGCCTCCAACAAAGCAGGGTCAAGCCAGACAACAGGCCAGGAAATTCCAGGTAATTCCTGCACCAGCTTTAAAACAAAACCCAGCTACAAGTACGTTTTTGCTGGTCTGTCTGCAGCAAGTGGACTCTTTCTCATTACCACAATTATTTTGTCTATATGTCTGTGTAAGGCATGTAAAAAACCTCAGAGTGAGCAGTATGGCACACACTTAGTCTCCTACAAGAACCCAGCATTTGATTATCCCTTAAAACTGCAAACCACTAATTAGCTCTGGGTGATTGTTCTATACAATCAAAGTTCATTATCTCCATCACCTTGGTGTGTTTTTATGAGACTCTGAAAGTGTCCTTCAGCAAAACTATGAACCATCAGATTCCATAACCCTGACGTTTCTAAGGGACAGAAAACCACCAAAGAAAGAGAAAAACTAATAACAAAATTAGTCAACCAGAAAAAAGTCTTTGGACTCCTGTTCCTGTGCTAAGCAGCAGCAAGCCTGGACACTAACCTTGAAAAGTTGTTTTTGTAATCACCTACAAATAGAGTAGCATAAATGTCACACAGTGAGAGGCTGCCTGGCCAGCTGTCTGCCTTCAGGATCTCTCATGAACAAAGTCAGATGTCAGATGAGAGTTGCAATCCAAGGTGCATTAAGCTTAGCAAGACGCACTCTGCTTTTATTCACAGAGCAAAGCCGGGGGTTCCATTTTTTAAAGGTATTATCCATAAAGAGAGAATAGCTGAAAGGAGTGAGTGGGCTCAGTGACAAGGTATTTATTGTGCAGATCTAACTCCTCTAAGCAAATGCAGTAAATGCAGTGGATGCAGATGATCAACCTAACTTCAGGAAAAAGAAACATGAAATTTAATTGTAGTCACAGACTGTGCAGGATGCTTAAGGCAGGGGTAATTGTTTTGTTCTGACTTTTTATGAGGTTGCCCACAGCTGAGCCTCCCAAGTGCTTCCCCAAAACAAGCTCACAGGCGGTGGGGGGTTTGCAGTACAGCAGTGAGCCACAGAAGGGGGGAGGGGAGCATGTTAATTGCTTCCCAGTGGATTTTAAGCAGAGAGGATGTTCTGTCCCAATCATCCATCCCATCTACAGATTTAGCAGCTGATGATTTACCTCATACAGAGGCAAAAAGCCAAGTAATGAAGCAATTTAATGTGTGTGCTGCTTGAGGCTTGAAAAACCCAAATCCCCTGCAATAGCAGCAGACAGTTCTGCAGACACCTTTCAAATGAACTCTTGGGTGCCAATTTCTGTACAATAATAGTAAGAAATGCTGACAATCCCAACTTTGAGCTTGCCATTGGAATCCAAAGAGGTGTCTCAATCTGATATTTCCCCAGGCTTCTGTTCCAGGAGCTGCCTGTTCCTGCTGCTGTACAGTGCTGTACATACACAGTGCATAAACCCCTCTGAACTCTGAGGGAAAGGTGCTGTCGTGTGTAAAAGAGTCTCTGTTCCATTCTGTTGGGGTTTTTAATACTTTCAGTATTACTGAAATAAAAGCCACAGAGCTATGTTCTGGTTTTTTGTTAAAGACATGCATCTTGGTGTTGTCTTTACCATCGACAATGTTTGGCCTGAGAAATTAACTCCTTTTGTTGTTTTGGAATGAACTTTCAACACCTAGTAAAGAAATGTTTTTATGATGTTAGATTTGTGTTCTCTGATGTCCCAAGAGCTTTCATTTTCTATGTGGCAGAAGGAGGTTTGCTCCTTTGTCACCACGATGGTCTTGCAGTCCTTTCCTGGGAATGTGTCCTCTCCCCAGCACTGCACTGGGAATGACCATCACTGGACAGACACAGATTCCTGCCATGTGTGTCCCAAGATCAGCTGAGCCCCATGACTCAAACTCATAATAGAACTGAAATGCAAATGAAGAAGACAGGATGGTGTGACCTCTCACTTTGAAAATCTCTTATTTTCACATTCAGAGTTTTCTCTGCTTGGACCTAGGTTTTTATACTTATTTCTGGCCTGGCTCTTCCTGTGTTTTCTCAAGGATTTAGTGAACGGGTACATATGATTGTCATTTTAAGTGAGCAAGTTGAACCAAAGAGTCATTATCCCAAACTGGGGCAAAGATCATCCATTCCCTTGTGTTTGTACAGCATAGCTCTAGGAGACCTTGACTGGGGTGTTTGGTTTTACCAGAAACAAAGCAAAATAAGAGATTTGTGAATAGCAATTTATATTGTCTTGAAGATTAGCTCCAGAGAAGGGCAGGAAAAAAAGATACTGCAACTGAAAATAAAGATTGATTCAACTTAAATATGAGTTAGTCCAAAGCAAGGGGACATCATTTGAAGTGAGGTATTGGGAGGACATATCTCACTACCCTTTACCACACCACAGCTCATAGCCACTGAACCAGGAAGTTCATCACAATTGACTTCTCCAACCAATTCTCACACCAGCCTCTCCTGAATTTCACAGCCAAGGGAACACATTAGACCTTCCCATTTTTTTTAAGTGCCCTTTCTGGGAGCCACACAAATATACAAGTCCTGCTCCCACAATCCCCACTTGTTCCAACTTAAACAGCCCAATTCCATCTGAGCTGGTGAACCATCCTCAAGCACAGATGTCCCAGCCAGGGGCAGTGCCTCTCTTGCCTGGTAACACTCAACCCTTCCACAAGTGGAAAGCGGAATGTATGAGATGTAGAGCAGGGTTAAAAACATGGGATTTGTATTTATCAACACCTATGAGAAGTATCAGTGCTTCAAATGCAGATTTTTGTTTGGGGTTTTTTTGGTTTTCTTTTTTTTTTTTGGTTTTGTTTTTTTTTTTTTTTCCACTACGACTTTGTATTTTCACCAGGATTCATTTTAGTAATGACCAACTAAACTCTTTTTCGAGTGGAGGGAGCTCTCAGAGAGCTGCTCGGGACTGAAGCAGTGAGGGGAGCAAAGCAACTCGGGGGCTGCACAGAAACTTTCCCGGTAAAGCCATGTTAGGGAGCCGCCCAGCTTTGCTCCGCCCACTTGTTCCTCCCCCTTTTCCTGATTGCGCTCCACCACAACTCCTCTTTGTACCTCCAGCTTCAAATCATCAACCTTTGGCAGCATTGCTGGAATACCCAAACATCTCTGAAACAATTTTTAATATCTACCAAAAGCCAACATATTGAAATATAGAACTAAAACTTCACTTACTGTTACGCAGTTCCACTTGCTCTGTTTCTCTGAGAGGAAGATCACTTGGGGCAAGTGCAGACAGCAGTGAAATACAGTTTTTGAACAGCTTGAGTAGTTCTCTCTGTGTCTTTTCTTTCTCAGATCCTTCTCCATTCGCTTGTGTTAGTCTTCTTCCCAAAAACCAAGTCCAAGCAAAGAGAGTCTGCCAGAGCCCACAGGGCCTGTGGGTGCACCCCCCAATTGTCAAGGCAGACACGCACGATGCTCCATCTCTAAGATCACTTGCAAATCAGTCACTGAGTCTCACAGTCTCTCCCAGCAGAAACACTCTGGGAAATGGAGCTGATGCCCTCCATACAGGAAGAAAAAGGCTCTTGAAGGGCCAGAACTCTTGCTGGCTGTGAGGGAGCAGAGAGGGACACCTTGCTTTTGGTGCAATGAATGCCATTAGAGAAGCAGTCCCTAAGAGCCCTGTAAGCAGGCATGTGGGAAAGCCCAGGGCAGCAGGACAAGGTGCTTCAGCCTGATCCATCTCAGCACCAGAAGGGATCCCACTTTTCAGTTGTCCCAGGCCAGAGGGGTGACAGGCATTAAATTCTGTTGTCCCAGGGCCAGCTGGGAGGTGACACAGCCCAAGGCAGGGAGCTCACACCACATCCCAGGCTCCATCAGCCTCTTCCTGGAAGGATGCACAAGTTCAACCACGATGCTCCCTTAGCAAGCGCGGCCCTGGAACAGCCATGCTCCTCCCCAGGGATCTCTGGAACAACACGTCTGTGTGGAGTTACAAACGAGGACGCCTCTGAGGGCTCAGGATGTTGCTTGCCAAGAAGCCTCTGATTCTTTCTTTACCTGTGAAATACAGAGAGATACATCACAGGTGAGAGCATGTCTCGCATTTGCGGAAACAGATTCATCAAAGAACATGTTTAAACTCCGGTGCTTTTTCTTTTCATCGGCTCTCCAAAGGATGCAGAGTTTGTTCTGAACAGGACAATCCGTTAATCCCAACCTCTCTAAAAAGTAATCAAGCAGCATTACAAATTAACACTGTTCTGAAATACATCCAGGAGGCAACGCCTCGCAGCCAGGCTAATGCTCTGCTGGCATCTAGAGGGAGAGGGGGGAATCATCTCCCCAGGAATTCCCACAAAGGAATACTCATTCTTTCACCAAAGAGCTTCAGCCTCACCCTGCAGACCAAGAGTCACTGACTTAAACTACTCGTGTGCTTCTGTGTGTCCTCACCTGCTCCTGTGTGAGGGGAAAGAAGTGCTGAGAATTAACAGCAGCAACAGTCCCAGTCCCACAAACTCATTCAGCAGCTTGTCAGTCCCTGCCTCTCATTCCTTTTGCACCCTTATGGCCAGGAACTTGTCTGCCACGTTGCCACTGATAAGGAAAAATGTATATTTTTCTGTAAGAGCAAGGAGGGAATTACTGCCTGGAAAAACTGGAAAATCAGTCTACAAGTGCAGTAAGATTTTTTTTTTAACTATTGTAGATTTAGAAGCAGAGATTAGACCACATTCATTGCACTTAGAGGAAAAATAAATAGCAATGTTTCCACTGATGTCTTAGCAGAACAAAATCACTATTGATAGAGTGTTTCTTCCCTCCCAAACCTCAGGGCAGCCCTGTATTTTGTGCTGCTGCAGAGCCGTCACCCATCCGTGCTGGGTGACGTTACCTACAGGTGCATGTAAAAAGGTAATACTCGTATGGCACTGCATGCATTTCCTGACACACTCCCACAGAGTGTGTCCTCATTTTTCCTAGATCCCTCTCTAAAAAACTGTGTGAGCAGCCTTTTCATCTATGGATGGCAAATTAGATTTTTTAAAGGAACATAAGGGAGAAAAAACCCTCAGAAAATATTAAAAAGAAATGGAGGGAATGAGATGAAAGGGACAAAACCTCTTTACTATACGTAGTCCAGAGCAGGAAGGAAACAAAGAAAGCCAGAAGAAATTAAGTAAAAGAATCCCAAGAAAATCCATAAAATCCAGACTCCCTCATTCATTGTCTTCTCCAGGAGGTGGAAGCAGCCATGCAGCCATCCTATGCAGGCAGGGCTGGCAGCTCCTGCGGCCTTCAGCCTCAGGCACCACGAGCCAAAACTTCTGGCATGAAACTCCAGATAGAAGAAGAAAAAATATTCTCTAGGTAGATACTTCTTCTCTGAAAAACTAAAATTTACTTGTGCAAAAAACCTCATGCTGGGAAAACTTGAGTATTGCATTTATTCAATGTTTAGAAGCTACTCACTCTTATCAGAGCGTGATTAAGGAATAGTCCTTAATGACTTATCTAAGGCCATGGGGTTAAATGATGTCACCCTGTTTGTGGCAATCACTCCTTCTGCTGTCATCACTGCTGCCTCGAGGATTCTCAGTGAGCTATCTCCAGGGAGAAGCCATAAACATCCCCTGGAAGATGAACCTCCATTTCAGGAACACTGTGTCAGCAACAAACCTCCCTAGAGGACTGAGCTCTGTCCTCAGTGCAGCTCTAACTAAAAATCTCTCTTCTTCCTGAAGCTGCCTTCACACCAAGCCAGAAAATGCAGAGTTTCTATAGTCAAAATTAGGTCCAGGCTCTGTTTGAAGAACAGAGTACTAAGCACACAAACCTCTTTTTTTTCTTTTTTTTTCAAGAAACTAAGCCAAAAAACTCCATTACAACCCCAGAATCTTGGGTGGGGGTGTTTATAGTGGGATTTGTATTGTCTCATTGCTTCTTGGAGACGCTGGAAAAGGTCAGAGTAGCCAGAAATGATGATAAGAGGGTAAGGAGAGCAATATAAAGTGCAGGCAACTCCAAGTCTAAACTCAGCTCTTAAGACAAATCCAGAAGACTTCAGGGAGTGCTGGCTTTAAACGTGACCTAATGACACATTTGGCCCTTGGGTGCCCTGGCTGCAAGCTCAGCCTTTACCCTGACATGGCAAGTCCTAAACCACAGAGCCTGCTCTGGGTCAGTCCCCAGCTGGTGCCACCTTCACACCTGCAAGGGCCTCGGATGAAACCAACCCACGGCCAGGGGGTTCATACTGGACATGGAATGAGGCAGGTGAGGATGACAGGGGATACCAAAAGTGAATAACAAAACCCCCTTAAATCAGCCAGACAACTCAAATTCAGTATAATCCAGTCTATCCCTGAGGGCTGATGAATCCTTTTGTCTGCTCTGAAGCCCAGCCCCAGGGAAGGAACCCTGCCAGACCAAAATTGTTAGTAAGGAGCCCACTGACCACAGCAGCTCTAAACTTAGCTCAGCAGCTTGCTACACCCACTCGAGATCCAGGCTCCGCTCAGCAATGGAACAAACTGCCTCCAAATGAGTCCTAGCACGGGAGGAGCTGCTTTTGCCAAGCACAGAGCCATGTGTAACTAGGTGGCTGGGACAGCACCAGCTCTAACCTTCCAAATTTCCTTCCAAATCCTGGAAAATCCTTGCTCCCAGCCCTAGGGCACTGCTGAGCAGCACGTGGTAACTGCTGGTAGCAGTGCACAATCCCTCTGTGTTTTCCTCTCAGGTCATTTGTGGCATGCTGAGGCAAAACCAAGCCCAAAGCGCAGCTCAGCAGCAGAGAAATGACATCTGCCACCACCCAAATTTACACAATATCCTCGGAGGCAGCCATGCCACTGACTGTACACACTCAGGAGAAAGCAGGAACTTCCTGGGCCGCCACAACAAACCCTAAATGATCCCTAACCTGAGGTAACAAGGAGGTGACCAACCACAGCTAAACCTTCCTCAACAGCTCCTTTAAAATCTTGGCTCTTTAGTGATTCCAGATGTAACATTGCATCAGTGCTAAATATCCAGGATTTGGTATTGCTGCCATCCTTGCTCCTAATTGAAGAGCAGGGTCAGAGCTCACCGTGATTTTGGTTGCTTAGGGTGTGTTTGGGTAATTTTAGAGGTGATATAAATCCAGATGTATCCAGACTATCACTAGGTAGACCTTTTCCCTGTATATGACCTAGGTGTGCATTTCTCTACCTTTATACAAAAACTGGTTTCCTCTCTGCCTGCTAAAAATTGAATATAAAAAGGCAAAGATCATCCACTCCCAAATCCTCTTCTTACTCAAAGGAGCATAAATCCAGCAAAGAAATAAAATCAAAAGCAACTGCTAAGAATGGTTGAAAGATGATAGAGTAATGTTTTCCCTATTTCTCCATTTTGACAGCTGTCCAAATGCTGGGTTTTGATGTCCCACCATACAAATCTGCTGCAGGCACTGGAAAACTGTGTTACACTTGCAATGAGCTCCTTATATAGGTGCAGCTGCTTGAAAATGGAAAACAACCTCAAGAGCTCCCATTCTCCACCTGTTTTTTACAGCTTGCTGGTGCAGGGGAACATTTCTTGGATAATTTTCTTTACACGGAAGCACTTTTAACCCTGGCTTTTCACACTCAGCCAAAGATATGCCATAAAATTATAGGACTTAGGTATTATGTGGGCATTTTCCTTTCAGTCAGGGCTCTTTCTTGAGCTGCTGTGTTTTACTGTGAGCACAATACAAAATGAATTCACTTTGTGGGTCCGAGTATGTGCTTTGCATCTAAACTACATTACATTTGTATTCTGTTAACAGTGAAGAAAATAACTTAAACAGCTATTCAGAAATATAAAATAAAAAAGAAAAAAACCCAGGAGCTTCTTATAGCAATACAGTGGTTAAGCTCATCCCAATAGGTATAAACTATTTTTAAAATCTAACCTTATTTTTAGTGAGGATAAAGGCTACTGCTTTACAATGGTGATACAAGCTGAGCCTTCAGACACATGGGAAGTTCAGGCTGTTACAAAAAATATACCTTGTATGTGTTCTTTTGCTCTAAGTCAATCCTGTCTAAGCTCACCTGTGTTAAAGCTGCTGCTTCAACCCCTTTTTGGCAACGTGTTCTGCAAAAAACAGGCCATCAAAACCTACCAAGGACGGGTGGGATGGCACACAGCAGGTCCTGAGCTAAGGAGGGAAAAGCTGCAAGGTGCCACACCGATACTTATAAAAGGGAAAGGCTGGGGCTGCCGGGCGATGAGTCAAACCATCCCTCCCTCAGCTCCGGCTCCCCGAGGGAGGATGGCGGCATTCCCCGGGCTATGAGCTCCATCCCGCACCATCCCTCCCTCAGCTCCGGCTCCCTCAGGGCTGAGGGCGGCATTGCCCAGGCAGTGAGCCCCGTCCCGCACCATCCCTCCCTCAGCTCCGGCTCCCTCAGGGCTGAGGGCGGCATTGCCCGGGCTCTGAGCCCCGTCCCGCTCTATCCCTCCCTCAGTTCCCGGCTCCCTCAGGGCTGAGGGCGGGACCCCCCCGGCCGCGCCCTGGCGCCCCCTAGCGGCCACGAGCGCAGCGCGAGACGAGCCCGGCCCAGCCAGGCGGGAAAACGTCCCCTAAGCCCCCGAGCGAGCGCGCGGCTCCTCTATAGGCGCCCGCGCCGTTCGCCGGCAGGCGGCTGGAAGGGGGCGTTGCGTTCGGCCGTGGAGCAGCGCGCAGGCGCGCCCCGGGCAGCCCCGCGTGACGCGCGGCGGAAGGCCCCGTTCTGGAAGCATCCCGGGCCCGGCCCGCTCCGCTCCGCGCCCGCTCCGCTCCCGCCCCGGCCATGCCCGAGAGCGTGCCCGGCAGAGCCCCCGCC
>JAYDZK010000169.1:2040899-2059471 GCA_034509185.1 Euphonia xanthogaster
GACGCTCTTCCGATCTGCGCTTGCGGCTGCGGAGCAGACGGAGGCACTGCCTGCCCTGCCCTGCAGGGCTGGGGCCGCTCCGCGGGGCGAGGAAGCAAGCTGGGCTTGTACACGCCGGTTCCGGGAGCTGGATGGGGCTGGATCCCAACGCTCCAGGATTTTTGCTGTGCAAACCTGACAAAACATAAAAAAGATTTTTCTTTTTTTGTTGGAATGGCAGAGCTTATTAAAATACCCCTGTGTGGGAAAGTAATACTCTAATTATATTTATAAAGAAACTGGCCAATGACTTTTTTTGCTTAAAACAAAATGAAGCTTTTGTGATGCTGACTAACCTGGCTTTAGTAACTTCTCTGACTTGGGTAAGCTTTAAAAATGCTTAAAGAATATTAAGTGCACACAGCTGCAAGCTGACAAACAGTATTGGAAATATAAGCTGTGCAGAATCCCTGTCATTTCACAGTAACTTATGGAAATGGCATAAATATTTATGCACCACATATCTAATGACTTATTTTTAGAGTGGTTATGGAACTAGGAGGCAGAGAAGGTTCTGTTTGCTTGAAAATAAAGGCATTTTTAGAGCTGCATAGTAATCAAGGGAAAATTGCACTTTACAGACTAGTTAATTTTTTTCTTTTGGTAAGTCCTTTTGATCTTATTTCCTGTTATAAACATATTGATTAGAGGGCAGACTTGGGAATTTTTACAGGCTTTAAATAGGAGCCTTAGGATAAAAATTAATATGCAATAAGATTATTCCATGTACTTTTACATTAGCATTTGTATACAGGTATCTCTATTTGTGTTACTTTACCATTCCTTAGACTTAATTAGGATAAAGCAATATTAAGAACATTGTTCTCCTTCCTTCTATCAGAAAAAATTTAAAACCATCTCTTCTAGGATGGCTTCGACTTGGATTCAAATACCAACAGAGAGCAGGCCTCCCCTCCAAAGAGAGACTGTGACAAGTGGATAGACTTTTCCAAAATGTACAATTCAAATCAAGAGTATTACTTGAAGCTGGAAGAGCTGAAAAATGCCCACATGGAGACCATGGCAAAACTGGAAAGTATGTATCAGAACAAACTGTATTTAAAAGGAGTACAAGCCCTGGATAAGAGAAAAGACACCTCTCCAAAGTGCTGCAGGTAAGTCTGGGGGCACTTTTTAGCTGAAGATTCCCAAATGCTTTGCAGGCAGCTGTAAAACAGCAAGGTGTGTTTCTGGGCTGGAAAGTGTTCTGCTCCCCACCTCTCATAACCAGATAAGCAGAGAAAAGTCAGTTTTGGTGACAGAAACGCTCATTACCTTGCTAATGGTCTGTGAGATTTAGAGGTGGGTGTGCAGCAGGGACTGGGCAGCACATTTAGGAAAGCACAGGGCCTTTCCCAAGTCAGGAAATGCTGACTTGGTGATCAGCACTAAAACCAGGATCTGCTTTGAGCGCTGCTCTTTCCCCCTCTCTCCCCCTCAGGCCCTCGTTTTTGTTTCCAGTAATGATCCCTTAGAGTGGAAGTCACCGGCTTTGCATCGATGTTGGACTGGCTCAAACCAAGGTTGTTTTTTTTCCCCACTTTATTTTCAAGGCCAACTTGGGACAAGAGTTCATATCAGCCTCTTAACCTGCACAAATCCTTTTCAGACTCAGACTTAAGCGATCCCTTGGGCTCAAGCGCATCGGACACGTCTGATGAAGAATTAGTGTTTGAAGAGAACGGCAGCGAAGCTGGATCATCCTCATTTGCTAAACAGCAGATTGAAAAAATGTGGGATGGGTTCTGCCTGGAAGACTACATCTCCTGTGCCAAGCACAGCCTGCCCAGCTCACCAGCCTGCAGGAAAGTGCACAAGAAAGAGAAAGCATGGTCCCCCAGAGTCACCGTGCCCAAGCCCTTCCAGATGACCATCAGAGAAGCTCGGAAGAAAGAGCAGAACGTCAAATCCAAGTCACAGATTGAGCTGGAAAATCACCTGCTGAAGAAGCAGCTGGAGGAGGAAGCAGAGTGTCAGAAGAAGTTCCGAGCCAATCCCGTGCCCGCCGCCGTCTTCCTGCCGCTGTACCAGGACATCGTGCAGCGGAACGAGGAGCGCAGGAGGTCTGTGAGGGAGAGGAGCAGGCTCCAGCTCCTGGCTACCCAAAAGCCCTTTAAGTTCATTGAGCGAGAGAGGCAGAGGCTTGAAGCCAGGAAAATGCAGTTAAAAGACCTTTCCCCACCTGAAATTAAAACCAAAGTGTTCAGAGCGAAACCGGTCCCCAAATGTGTTTATAGTCCGGATTTCCGTGACAAGGTAAAGGAGGAGGAGCTCTGCAGGGAAATCAGGATCAGGATGAGGGCTGAGGAGCTGCTGCGAAATTCATCTGTACCCAACAGCAGACTGGCCTTAAAAGAGAGCAGCAGAAAGAAGAAACACAGGAGCACTGAACCGAAGCAAATGGAGCAGAAGCTCAAGATCAAATCCAGCGTTCCTGATTTTGAACTCCTACATGAGAAATTCCAGAAACGCCTCCTGCGACAAAAAAAAGTGAAACCCCTCACGGTCTGTGAGCCTTTTGACCTTTGTACTTCATACATTCCCTCAAAAAAGGACAAGATCTTGAAGGACATGCAAGAGGATGAGGAAAATCTGAAGGAAACACGGTGGCCGTTTGCCTCTCCGAGACGGAAGCCTCAGTCAGGGGCAAAGCCTCATCTCCTGGGAGAGGGGAAATCCAAACCTCCCAAAACCACAGAATCCACCAGACGAAGGCTGCAAGCCCTGAGGTGACTGCTTGGAGATGATCTATTTATGTATACTTGAAAAGTAGACTTTTTTTTATTAGTAGTATATATTTGATATTTTATTTGGTGTTATTTTTGGTATTTCTACATATGCAGTTAATTCTTCCATGCAGTGAATATAGGATTTGATTTGTTAATATAAGGGCTTATAATATAAATTTTAAAATATTTAAATATAGGATTGAATTATTTATTATTGTTAAAGGAACACTAGTGTATTTTTGTCAGCATGTCCCTAAGAAGAAGACAAATGCCCCTGGTTTCCCAGGATATCCTGAATCCCTTGAAATGGCACATATGTTGTGTCCTCTCATAGCAACCCTGTTTTTACCCTGTTGTTCTCTTTGGAATCATCTTTGCCAAAGCTTCCTTTGAAGTCTTGCTCTAGGTTTAAACTGAATTCAGCCTTAGTTTATTTTCCCCACCAGGAATTCCCTTGAGGAAAAGAGAAAGCTGGAAGAACAACAAAAAAGGAACAGAAACAAGCAGAAACAAAGAACGAAAAAATTCCAGAAAATTGTGATGGCTCGGGCTGAGGCCAATGACCCACATCAGAGCCTAGCTCAGATGTCTAAACCCAGATTAAAAACATTCAGGTATTTTGTTGCATTCCCCTGAATCCCAAACACCTCATTCAACAGTGAGAAGGAGAGGTTTGGGATTGCACTGTATGTTAAACATACAGTGTGTAAAACAAATAGCACAGTCTAAGTTTAGATACTTACACGTGGTAAATGAAACATGGTGCAAGCAGCTGGTGAAGAAGTGGCCAAATTTACAATTTCAGCTGAGAAATTGATGCCAACCTATATTGAACTCAGAGTATAGAAATGCATAGCATATAGAAATATATATTCTACATTACATTATTATAGACTCAGTAACAGTAGAGTCCTCTGTTTTCTGCATTGATGTATCAGCTAAAGAGTAAAAGGTTGTAAAAATCAGAAGGAAAGGGAACAGTGTGGATACAGAATATCCTTGCAGAGCTGGATACTGCCCTGGTGTTGGTACAACTTGGGTGCAGCAGTGAACATTTCACAATTCACTTCTTTGTCCCAGCAGGTCCCCACTGAAGAGGGAAATAAAAGCAGGAATATTTTAACTTCCCAGTGCAACAGCAGTGAGTGAGGAAGCTGCTGGTGCTCAGGAGGAATGGGATCCAGGTTCCCTGCAGTAGAGATGCAATGCAAAGACTCTGTGTATGACACAGAGAAGAGCACGAGGGCCTTCTTGGAGTGCTGTAAGCTGCCACTCCAGAGGGCTCCAGCTCTGACACAGCCCTAACCCCATGACTGCTGCTTGGCCTTGTGTTTGGGGCTAATTTAACCCTTCCTGCTTTTCTAATACTAAGAAAAATAAATCCTGTCTGAACAAGTCTTTAGTGAGGTTTGTGATCTGGCCTGGCACGGTGGCACTGCTGCAGTATTGTCAGCTTAAGGTGCTGCTATGTGGGGAAGGTGAGAGGCACTGACTGCTCTGCCCCTGTTGCTTCATGCCTGGGCAGGATTCTGGGGCAGCAAGCACAAATCCCAGTTTCCAGGAAGCTGGCATGCTGTTATAACAGGAGCTTTATAATGTGAGTGTCCTCGAGCAGGTGACCTGCTGGCTCTGGGACAGGGCTGAGAGGTGCAGTGGCTGATTGTAGGTGTGATTTGGGTTTGCTCCACAGCAAATTTCACACTACAGTGCTCAGCTGAAGCAGATGGCAGAGCTCCTGTCTGGGTGTACAACGCTGCTGTTGCAAAGCAAGATGACTTCCCTGGTGCAGGTGCTGAACCTGACAGTGCTCATTCCAGCCCAGCTGGGA
Organism: Euphonia xanthogaster; assembly: GCA_034509185.1. Taxonomy (NCBI): domain Eukaryota; kingdom Metazoa; phylum Chordata; class Aves; order Passeriformes; family Fringillidae; genus Euphonia; species Euphonia xanthogaster. The sequence continues at coordinate 2,045,496 of JAYDZK010000169.1, forward strand.
TGTGTCACACCAACACTGTCAGTGACAGACAGACAGACAGGCATTCAAAGCAAGGAATGGAAGTTCACTTCCCAGCATGGTGAGGAGTTCAGGGATGGTCAGGGGGAGAGGCTGGAGGAAGCAGAGGTGTAAAGGGCCCCCTGTTGCTCTCATCCTTGCCCTGAAGTGCCTGACCTGCAGTGCCAGATGTGCCCAGTTCAGAGGCACATCACAGAGCTGCCTGTCCCGCTCTGAGGAAGGGGCAACCCATTCCACCTGGATTATCCAATGCTCCCTGTGATCCCAGGGACCATTTCAGTTATGAATCAACAGTTTCATTGTCCTGCTCTGTTCACTGGGCCCTTGACAAACCAAGTCAGGATGAAGGTGTTCCATGATCCAGGACGTGCCCACCTCTCTGGGGTGAGCAGCTGCTAAAGTAGCAAGATTCTCACACCTTCAGACTTGAAAAGTACTGATCTTTACTTAAAGCTCCTAATTTCCTGTGGTGTATTCTGTTTAATTTTGCTTACAACAACTGGAAGATCTGTAGGAAATCAGCGTGTAAAAAACCCTAAATATCCAACCAAAAAACACCAAGAATCCAAACTCAGCCTCTGTTTAAGTCCAGTAGCCAGGACCTGCCTCTGCCTAGCCAAAGTGACTCCTTCAGAGATGAATTGTTCAGTACCTCTAATGTGTCTTGAAGTATGACAACATTTAACTTGTTATGAGCAATTTAACTGCTGTAGAAAATTACTCCTTGTACTATAAATTAATAATGATTTCTCTTGTACTCTGCTCCCCTTAGGAACAACGAGAAGCAGAGAAGGCAGGAATATTTGCAAGAATTGCAAGAAATGGAAGAGAGAGTAAAACAAATGCCATTGCTTTTTGAAAGAGTCACTCAGGTGCCCTTGTTTCTGAACTATGAATTAATCTTGACTGATACTGAATAAGACATTTGTGCTCTGACATTTTTAGAAGATACTTCAAAAGCACTTTTCAGGGCAGTGTTTCTCCATTTCAATCTCTGTTGCCCCATCCCCATGTAAATATCAGTCAGTTTTGAGATGTGCTTGCACAGGGAACTGAGAGCTGCTGTAAACGTGTCTGGTTCAGTTCCAGCATGAGTAACCCTGACCACAGCCAAGCATTGCTGGTACAGAAAAGTACAATCTGGGATAAAATATTCAAATATTGTTTTGCCATCCTTACCTGCAGAGAATAATCATTTCCACTTGTCAGCAGCAATTAACGAATCAGAGGGTTGATTTAAATAAAAGTATCAAAAGCCAGACATTTAATGCATCAGGTAACATTTAACCATTGTGGTTTTTCTACAGAAAAATGCCAGAATGGCTGCAGAGAAGTATTATTCAAACAGACTGAGAGCACTGGGGATCTGCCCAGAGTTTGTTTCGAAGAAAGGAGGAGCAGCCAAATCACTGCAGTTCTCCACTGCTGGAGATTTCACCTCCAGTGCTGGCAGAGCAAGGTACAGATGACTGAAAGCTTTTTCTTTTTACCCACTATGTATCTAATAATTAGAAAATTTTCTATGTGTAGATTTAAGTGGTTTTTTAATGATTTTCAGTATTTTCCAGGGAACTATATGGCTATGGGGTATGTTTACATTAGTGTGTATTTTTGATTGGTTTCCCTGAATTAAATATTATTTTGTAAAACAGAGGAGAGCTGCTTAACCAAACTGTTATGTAATGCACTTTAAAGAAAAAAAAAAGAAGAAAAACATTCTTTGTTTGTTCCTTTCATCCAAAATTCTGGCAGGTTGCTGTCAGTCACTAGTTTTAAATTTTGAATTTTTTAAGTGATCCTTATTAAAAATAGTTTTTAGTATCTATTGGGTGTTATGATTTAAAAGGAAACAGAAATTAAAAACTGCTGAAATACTGTTCAATTACTTTCTAGCATAACAAGAGACTCTTGTGTCCCCCCTTCTCTTTTCCTTCCCCAGTTCCACCCCAGCCAGGGCTTCCAGGCTTTGTCCTGGATTACATAAAGGTGGAAAACCTCTTCCCAGAGAATAAACCCCCACATGCAATTTGTCTTTTCAGAATCACCAAGGTTAAAGTGAAAAAAATTGAATTCTTTGAGGAAGCAGCTGGTGACAGTCCCCAGTCTGAGCAGTCCTGGGAGGAGGAGGAGGAAGAGAAGGGAAAAGGTGTCAAAACCTCCACCCCAGATGAGCAGTGCAGTGACCTGGAGGATGGGGGTGAGGCCAGGGCCAGCCCTGATGTCCTTGAGCCTGAATCCAACCAGCACAGTGGCCAGGGGGAGGAGGAGGAAGAGGAGGAGGAGGAGGAGGAGGAGGAGGAGGAAGCCAAGGCAGACCTGTCGCTTGGCCATTCGCAGGAGGAAGAGGAGGAGGAGGAGGAAGCAAAGGCAGGCCCATCTCTGGACCATTCCCAGGAGGAAGAGGAGGAGGAAGCCAGGGCAGGCTCATCTCTGGACCATTCCCAGGAGGAGGAAGAGGAGGAGGAAGCCAAGGCAGGCCCATCTCTGGACCATTCCCAGGAGGAGGAAGAGGAGGATGAGTCCAGACCCAGGTCTGATGGCTCCCATGGAGAGGAAGCTCAGTCTGACCCTGAAGCTGAGGGTGCCTTCCAGTATGAGGATGAGGAGTATGAGAGTGATGATTCTGAGGAGAAGCCCAGTGATGAGGAAGGGCACTGAGGAAGGGCTGGGGCTCAGGAGCCTCCTCCACTGCTGGCTGTGCTTTTTGGAGCACTTTCTGTATTTACAATGTTGCTTCCTCAGAAACCATCCCCTCCTGTCCATGGTTATCACAACACCAAGCAGGTTATGTTCTCTTTTCCTTTGAGGAGGAAATTATTACATCATTACCTTTTACAGCTGCTCCAGAAGAAGAGAGGAACAAAAGAATTCAGATTCTTGAAGCAAATGTTTAGAGCCATCCCTGGTTTGGAATTCATTCTGGTCTCATGGAGAATCCTCAATGGCAGCAAGCAAAACATTTGCCCGAGCTTGGCAGATAAAAGGCACTCTAAAGATCAAGATACATTATTAAAAATTGTATCAGACACCAGAGAAAAACTTGGTGCTTTGCTACACATCCAAAATTCTGTGAATTTGTACCTCTTAATTTGGGAGACCTGCCAGTGCAGGACTTCTATTTGTTTTCCAGTCAGAAAGCTCAAGTTGCTAGTTTCCACCAAGAAAATAATTTACTTTTGTGTTACTCTTCCTTCTTGCACTCTTCTGTGGCATTGGTGCACCTGTGTTCCCAAAGTGAGCTGCAGCCTCATTATTTAATTCTAAATTACACACTAATTTAATAATAAATTACAGGGTGCTGTGTAACTGCTGGGGCTCCAGTCCAGCTCCTCCCAGGGGCTGGCAAAGCCAGGGCAGGTTTTGGAGCAGGAACTGCCATTTTATCCCTGGAAAAGGGGAATCATTTTACCTCAGGGAACTCCAGTTGTATGAAACTGTGCAAGGGAGTGCTTTAATACCTCTTCTTACACACTGGCTACTCAGGACTTCAGCTACTCTACAAAAAACTCCAAAAAAATCTTTGGGATTTGGATTTTTTCTAGCATCAGTACTCCCTTCTCCTACTATTACTGATCTTGCTAAAAAATCTGTCCTTTTTTCCTCCTTATTTTGTTGCATAGTTTCTCTGTTTGGAAGTTTTTTAAGCATTCTTACTTTTATTTATTTTTCAAGTGGGAACAGAACTAATGTGAATTTGAAACTTTTTTAAAACTTGAATAAAGAATCTGTGAAATGATTAATCCTTGCTTCACAAGGAAGTTTGCTTGTGGTTGTCAGTATTCTGTAACTCTGAGGAGTTGTGCAATTACCAATCACAGATGATGGTACTTGTCCCTGTAGGAAATAAAATCCTTTTCTGAGAGAAGGCACAGGAGCTCTAAATTATGTTATTTTTCTCAGATGATTTGAAGTGATTTCAAAGGAAAAAAGTCAAATCTGTTTCTAAGATCTGACAGCACTCAGCTAAGTGTTCTAAAAGAACAAATATGTAATTCTTGAACTAAACTAGGGGTTAAAAATACCACTAAAATTCCTGTGAATGTAGAGAAAGTAGCAAAGCCAATGCTTTTTTAAGGTTTTAGAAGGAGTTGGGAACCTGTACAAAATTTAGATTGAGTTTGTCACTGAACTTTTAAATGTTTTAAATATAAACCTTAATAATAACAGAATTAATGAACATGATAAATAAGATATAACCAGGAAGAGTTAGGAGAGATTTTGAGGTTATGCCTCAGCTTTTTTTACCATTTCTGGAAAAGAAAAACAGAATTGTGTGGACCAAGGAGATCCAATTGATTATGGTTTCCCAAGATTTCCAGGAAGCATTTCTAGGATATAAAGTGCTGCAAAATACCTGAAAGAAAACTAACCTTTTTGTAGGAAAAGAAAGATCCTCATGAATGGATGAAGAAACCTGGAGGTATTAAAGGAACCACTTATGGAAATCACTTGGAGCAGCAGAGTTTTCAGACAGGGAGGATAATGAGATTAAAGTCAAAAAAGCTGTTCAGAGATTGCATTACAAACATAAAGAGATAAAAAAGCAAAGGAAAATCAGAGATGACAGAACAGAAATGGAGACACACAGGTCAGGGTGAATTAAGCCTCATGAAGCAAAGTACAGCAGTAAAAAATATTTTAAATGAAGAAGAGCCATGTACACCTGTCAGGAGATGAGAAATAGTCTGGCCTAAAAACCAAGTCATGATTTGAGCTTTTTTTTTTTCTCTTTTTTATCTTTTTTCAAGGAGGATGATTTAAATGTAGAAAATCTGGAGTAACTAACAGGATGAGAGCACTGGAAAAAACCCCAAAACTGTATTTAAAGAAAAAACCCCAATGGCTTCAACAGGAAAATCAAAATCCAAAGGTGATGTAATAGAAGCCTTTTAAGGCTCATTAGAGGAGAAATGCTGATGAGTTATGCTTTCAGGGAAGCCACCTAGCAGGAGGGAGAGCAATAGGAAAGTTTCTCACAGATTACTGAATATTCTGTCTTTAATATTTTAATTAATGGCCACAGCACCAAAGTAGGAACATGTTCAAAAATTTGCAAAGAAAATGAGGAAGGTGTATCTGAAAAAAAGGATTTAAAATACCACATGGGAAGAAGGGGGTAACTTTGCATGTGAACTGTAGTATAAAATTATTTTGCAGTGCAAGAATAGTGTATCTATATAATAATTATATTTCTATTCTGAAGTAAGAAGCCAGAAGTTTGGGATATTGTGCTTTTTGGAGCACTTTCTGTATTTACAATGTTGCTTCCTCAGAAACCATCCCCTCCTATCCATGGTTATCACAGCACCAAGCAGGTTATGTTCTCTTTTCCTTTGAGGAAGAAATTATTACATCATTACCTTTTACAGCTGCTCCAGATGAAGAGAGGAACAAAAGAATTCAAATTCTTGAAGCAAATGTTTAAAGCCATCCCTGGTTTGGAATTAATTCTGGTCTCATGTAGAATCCTCAATGGCAGCAAGCAAAACATTTGCCTGAGCTTGGCAGATAAAAGGCACTCTAAAGATCAAGATACATTATTAAAAATTATTTCTAACAGTGTGTCTGCCCCATTGCCCACAAGCTGAAGTCAAACATGAGTTTTGCACCCAGAATACCTTTGTCCAGGAACACTCTTTAGTCCATTATTACAAGATATGGCAGCTGCTGGCTTACAAACATTAAATTAAAGAAATGAGATAAATAAAATGAGATTAAATTTAAAATAGTTTGGTGTATGCCCTCCTCAGCCTTCAGTGGTATTATAGCTTTACATCTCTTTTGGTAATTACTTGGCTTTAGGGAAAAAAACAAAACCCAAAAAACCAGCAAACAAACACCTTGCATACTCCAGCAAAACTCAAAATTGCTTCTTTCTTCAATAGGAATTCCAGGAATTTGAGGAATGAACTAAGACTCACAAATAGTATCAGACAAATTCCTGTCCCTCCTGCGTGCTAAAATCACAGCAGAGCAACCAGGGCTCCCAGGGCCAAGGCACGGAGAGAGCCACAGGCTGAAGGCCAGCAGGTGACAGGGCCAGCAGGTGACAGGGCCAGCAGGTGACAGGGCCAGCAGGTGACAGGGCCAGCAGGTGACAGGGCCAGCAGGGTGTCCCCCAGCAGCTGTGCCAGCCATGACCCCTGTCCCACGGAGCTGCAGCCCGGGATCAGCCTCTGGGACAATCCCCCACGGGCCCAGGGGCTGTGGCACAGAGGAGCAGATGTTCCAGGCCAGAAATTCCCCTTTTTTCTGGTCCTTAACACCATGAGACCAGGTTGAATTTCACGAGCACAAACACCTTGCTGGCCAGTTGTCAACAGGACTGAAAATAAGAATATTTGCACCTGCACAGCTCCAAACTTGCTACTAATAGCCAGGGCTCAGTGCCACAAGCAGATTACACCACAGTTAGGCAGGTTACAAAAAGCAGGTTAGTGAGATTAGGCAGGTTGCTGCTTAACTGTAGCAACCAGGCTACCAACTCAGGCAGGAAATTCTGCTTGCCAGGATAAGGAGCTGCTACAAACCACGTTCTTCAGATGGTTTCAGACACAGCTTTCCACTCTTGAAGGTGGACCTGCTTCTCAGGGTAACTTGCTGTGCTTTGTAATGTGTGTTCTGTGCCATCCCACATTTTTCTGAGAAGGGTGAAAGACACACAAAGTATGTTTGTAATAAGTAGTAAAACATCAAAACTCAGCTTTTGGTGTGTGACATTCTGATTAAGCTCTGCTCTGGGCAGCTCCATCCTGTGACACCTTCATCCCCAAGGCACTGGAATTGCCAAGGGCACCATCCCAGCTACTCCAGCAATGAGCTCTCAGATCAGCCACACAAAGAGCTGAGTGTGTGTGAGGCAGCAGCAATTGGAAAGGACCAGTTTGGGCTCCTTTTTACAGTTCTCAGGGTCTTGGGTCCTTTTTACAGTTCTCAGGGTCTGAACCTGTTTGAGACTGGGGTTTTTTCATCTATCCATTCCCCTTAGCCCCAGACCAGGACTGTGACCTGCAAACTGCCATCCCTGGAGAACATGGAAGCATTAGGATATCTTTGAACTCTGAGTTTTCTAACCAAAAATGTGACTGCAGACATTGCTCAGCAGAATTCCAGCCCCAAGTGCTGCAGTTCATCTGACTGACACACAGGGGCTGCTCATGGTGCCGCTGCAAAATCTCCACTCCTGGCACACACCTGGCAATGGGTCCATGAAATCTGTGATGCTGCAGAGCTGTCAGGCTTCCCAGGGCAGTGAGAGCTCCTGCATCCCTTGCTTGTTAGGCACACTCACAGCTTATCCCTGGGTGAAACCTTCCTTCTCCTGCTGCTCTGCTAATGCTGATTTAATTCAGGCCCAGCAAGCTGAGGCTGAGTTGAACTCTGCTGGTGGAGCTGGCTGGGTACCTGTCTGCCTGCTCCAGCTTGTTCCTGACCCTGAGAACTGGCACAGAGCCCCTCCTGTTCCCACAGCTCCCTCTCCTCCCTTTCCCACTGAAAGGCAGCTCAGTGTTGCCCAGAAAAAGCCCTCAGTCACACAACTCCTGGGTAATATTCAACTTTGGGGAAAGGGTAACTGGGAAAAAGCTGTGCAGGTTCATGCAACAGTCAGTTCTCTCTCAGACACCTCACAGGCAGCACCACACCTGGCTCAGCTCTCTGCCCTCCCACCCTCACACAGAGCCAGCAATTCCAAAGTGTGGAAAACCCCAAAATCCCGTTTGAGGGCACCCAGCTGAACTCTGCACTGCTTACCTGTGACTGCACTTGATTTAGCACTAAATGAAAATAAAATTCACCCTGGAAGATGGTTCTGTGGAATAGAACTCTTCCTTTTGGGTCAGAGTTGCCACATCCCAAAAGAATTTCCATTCCCTGCTGCTGCTGCTTTTCCTTGGCAGGGAAACCAAGAGGGGAACATCCAGGCCCTTCCAGCACTCTCCCTGCTTCCCACCTCCTTCTCACAGGTCTTGTGTCTTGACAAAGAAAACTCTACAGAGTCTGCAAAAAGCTTTGAACTCCTCAGGCAAAAGAAATTCTGGAAGGGCTAAATATTAGGATAGGAGAGCCAAGTCTGTAGGTGAGATGCCTGAAGGTTTCTCAGATCAGAGCACAAAATTCTCCAAAGAAGCTGCACTTCCCAATTTTTCCACTTACACAAATCATCTCGCAATAACCAGGTGGTTTCCATGATGGGGTTAGACTTGGGGATTTGTCTTTAAATACAAGTTTTATCAAAACCTCAGTAAAACACATTGTCTAAACAATGGCACAGAGATGCTGAAAGGCTGCTTCCCTTTCATTTGTGAGTTGTGCTCCATCCTAACTCACTGCCACAAGCCCCTTTCATACATCACCCACTCCACACAAGCCTCCAGCTCTGCTCTTTCCTTCAGGCAGCATCCTGCAAAATAATGGAAAACATCATAGCCTGACAAATTATTTGTAATTTGTGCATAGATGGCTGTGGATACATAAATGAGATCAAAGGTCTGAGACAGAAAGACATCTTGACAAAGTACCTGTGATTTTTTTATCTTTTACCAATATCTGGTTTCAAAGAACTGTTTGAAATGAGTTTAAAGTTTGTTTCAGGTGACAGGGAGCAGTCCCTCTCCTCTCTCCTGGCTACTTACTGTTGAACAGCATCCAAATTTTGTAAAGTCCAGACCAAAAAGTCCTTCTGAGCACTCAGTAACTCTACTGAGCTTGCTGAAGTAGTAGAATTAATCTCAGGAAAACACTCCAGAGCACAAGAGAAGCTCTTTCCAGCCATTTTGGTGAGGATCAGAGGATGCAGGAGGGGAGGGAAGATCAGATGAGAGCTAATAAAGATGGGGAAGCAAAGCATGAGAGGAGCTGTTCATTTGTCTCAGTGAGAACACACAAGCACAGCCCAAGCGTGTGTTTCTTATTTTCTGTTTCATGTACATAAATCAGTTCTCAAATACGCCCAGGGATCTGACAATCATTTCCCCCAGACTTCTGTTTTAAGCCTAGCACACATTTTTTGTGGTTATTTTGGAACTATGACAGTCTTTCAGGGCTTTTATTTGTTTGGGTTTTGGCTTTTTGGAGGGAGTGAGTGGGGGATTGTGTAAGGGTTTGGGGTTTTTTTTAGAACTTCCTGCAGCATAATCTCTTTGGACTCTGTACCCCAGACAGAGAATTTGCTGCAGAACATCTACTTATATCCCAGTCACACAAAGAACAATCACAACAAGAAGTATTGTACCCTCTGCTATAAACACTGCCAGAACAAAAGAGTAAGATTAAGGGGAAAATAGTTAAAAATAGAACTCTTTTCTTTCCAAAGGAAATAACATGATTTTCACCCCAGCCTCTCTTGTCATTGTTACAACAATGGTTCATTTTAGGCCATGTCTGACTGCACTTGGAATCAGGAAACCCTGGCACAAACGTGCTCCAGCAGCTCGTGCTTTGTTTGCACTGAATGCCTGGGCCAGCCCTGCAGGCTTGAAGTGACTTGCTAGAGGTTAACAGAGCTGTTCCAGGGCTCCCATTCTCTGGAGCACAATTCCAACCATATCCCAGAGCTCCAGAGCACAATTCCAACCATATCCCAGTGCTCCAGAGCACTGCCAACTCTGCAGCTCAGCAAAGTGACGGTGACTTGCTGCAGCTTCTCAGCTCTCTGGATAAACTTGGCCATTTTGCACTGGGGCAGGTGCTCAGTGGCCAACTGCTGATCAGGCCTGGATCCAGCTTCATCAAGGAGGGATGTGGGGCAGGAAAGCACTGGACAGCACATTTCCAAGCATTTATTCCCAGGGAGATCCCTACCATTGACTTTGCAGGAATTACCACTCAGTTCTCAGGATCTGACCTGTTTGAGATTGGGGTTTTTTTCACCTATCTATTCCCCTTAGCCCCACACCAGGGTTGTGACCTGCAAACTGCCATCCCTGGAGAACATGGAAGCATCAGGATATCTTACCTGCATCCCCAGAATTCATCTTCACTGCCACCACCAATACAGTGCTTCTCTTCACACCACAGCAAACACAAAATTCACGCTGAGGCTGCTTGCTTCTTTCCTAACTAATATGATCCCTTGATATCCCTGTTATTTTTCCCAGGAAAAAGCTAAAAAGCCATTTCAGGCTGTTTTCATTATCAACAGACAGCAAGGGAATGCCTCTATTCCTGCAACATTCGTGGTGCAAAATCTGTCCCCTCTTCCCATTCCATCTTTTCCAGTACAGGAAACAAACAGCAAGTCACCTTTCTTTTACATATTTCTGAAGTCAAACCACCTCAGAGGAAGCACAGGAACTGCAGAGAAAACTGCCCCACCCTGGCATCACACATCCACTTTTCCTCTGATAAGCAGCTTCTCATTTTCCACAATCAAGATTTCTCCTTTTTTCCCCTTTCTTTGTCCTTTTGAGCTTGGATTTTTAACTCTTCTATTTTAGAAGAACATCTGGCTGCAGTTCATGTTGGTCCTCTGGGTTTGCACCTCTTCTCCATCCAGAATCCCTTCCAGACAGGAAAAGGGGGGAAGACACCCCCTGACAAATGTTCATTTGGAAAAACAGCTGAAATGTTTTCTGCTCAGCATCAGGAGTCTGAGCAATCATTTGGAAAAGTGAGGTGGGAAGGCTGGTCCTTGTCAGAGGAGCGGGTGCTTTGATGGAAACAGGGAACAGCATCTCTCCCACATCTTCCTCAGCACTCATTTTAAACAGTGGAAATAAATGCTACAGCTGGGCAGTCCCCACCAGCAGTAGAAATTTGCTAAATTAAAGCTGTACATTATCTTGTCAGCATGCAGAGCTCTTCCTTAGCCAGTCCATTAATGCTAATGAAATCCCCCCTGCTTCCCCATGCCAAGTGCAGTGCTGACTCCAGTCTGAGGCAGCCACAGCACTCACCCTTCCCCAGCTGTGTGGGAGATAGAACAGATCCATCTTTCTCCAGCTCTGCAGCAAAGTTTCCTGCTCAGGGCTCTCTGTGCCCCTCAGCTGAGGCTGCTGGAGACTGCAGCTCTTCACTTCTTGTCTCTGCATTAGGATTCCTTCCCAACCTCCCTCCCTCCTTCCCCAGGCTGGGGAATATTCTGGCCAAGAGAATGCTCTGAAGACTATGATGCTTGGTCTTCCTGCTGGGATGATTTACAAGCATCTTCTTCTGGAAGATTCCATTCTTCTGGAATCCTTAAAAAAAAAATATTAAACCATGTTTCAAAAAAATCAAGATGACTTCACATTCACTCCAACCACTCCCTTAAGGAATTGCCAAGGTTGGAATTCACCTGCACTGGAGTTCCTCCCATCAGCAGCTCTGGCAAATGCTTCCCAGGCAAGGCAGCCTGGAGCTCGTTGCAGTGTGGGGATCCCCACAAGGACATAAAGTTCAGCAGCTTCTGAACAAATGGCATTTGTGGTCAGAGACAGAAAGGGCATCAGGGAGTATCCAAGACTGACTGCTTTCATTCTCTTGATGGATTTGGGTGATGGAGGAAATCACAATAAAAGGGTGTGCTGCTTGAGTGACCAGAAGTGAGGGCACTTTGGGGATGGTCAGCTGTTCTCACAAGTGATGTTTCAAAGCACTGATGAGCAGTGGCTGTACACTGACAGCACTGAGGAAAAAAAAAAACAAAACACTTTTCTTCATCCCTTTCCACCAAAGAAGTGAAGTTACAGGTCAGAGTCACCTTATGAGGACAGCAGGTGCATTAGCAGAGGAAGGAATCAATGCAGTCAATAAAGGAATTGGTAGCTGCCTATAGTTAGAAAATGCCTTTTACAGAACAAGCTGTTCTTCTGGATCATTGAGGAATGGCAGAGTTTTATTGAGTTTCTAAACACACAGCTACATGTATAATTGATATTGTCTCACTGCCAGACATCTAGAGTGTTTTGGGATTTGAAATGTTCCTTTCTTTTGCTGTTTCCTTCTCAAGAATGGGTCTAACAGCTATGGGGGAAAGAGGAGACATGGAAAAGGGTTAGGAATTTCCTCTATAATGAGCAGGGAGCTGGTATACAAAGTTTAAGGTGGTGGATACAGTGACTACATAGAATCCATTGAGCAGGAAAACAGGATTCAGGTTTCTCTTTCTGACCCTCTGCGGGATAGCAGGACAGTGACCTTCTGCTTCTCCATCCTAAAGTAGAAATAATATCCATCCATTCCCAATACTCACTGAGGCTGCTGGGCAGACAGCCCTTGCACATGCAGAGCACCCTGGAAAAATGCAAACTGGGTTTCTTCGGGATCAAGCCCACCAAGAGATGCATCCCAGCCACTAGGGGGAATCTGGTCCCAAGGACTAAAGGGAAAATCCCTTGAAACGTGGACAGACCAGCCCTGACTGAGCCTGGGGCACTCAGAGCTCCCCTCTCCTGACTGCCACACCTGAAGGAGCTGCAGGGACAGCCCTGGGACAGGCACAGCACAGCGCTAGAGAGGAACACACAGTGGGGATAAAAATGCTTATGCTTTATGCTGGTTATTTATTCTCTTTTTGAGAAGTCCAAAGCTGGCACCAACTGTGCAGAAAGACTTACTTGGTGTGATGGAGAAAATATTTCCTAAAGGATGTAAAAGCTCACAAATATTCCAAGAAGGAACATCTAGCTTTCACTTCACCTATTCCTTGAACAGATATTTCATTAAGATGGGATTCACAGCACGAGACAAACTCAGTGGTATTATTCCAAGTAATCAGTTTTCTCAGCAGGTCAAATCATGAACCATGAGCCTTTTGTCACCACTGACGTCACCAAGAAGTGAAAATGCTGGCAAGCTGCCATGTTCAATTCTCTGAGAGTATCTATTAAAAAGCAAAAGATACCTTGCAAATATAATCCACACCACCAATACTATATTCTGTTAACCCTTCATATCATCTCAAAAATAATTAAAAAGTGGGATTTTTGAAGTGGGTAACCAGTTGGGGTTTTTTTTCCAGCTTACTCTCTCTAATACTATCAGAAGTTAAACTCCTAAACACACTATGTTACAGCTCTTCACTTATGCAGTAAACCTGTTTCTCTGAGAAGCATTCACAGAGTAACAGAAGAAACAATGTTTGTTTTTTTTTCTCTTTTATACATCAACAGGTAGCAGGTATAAAAGCAGAACAGGAAATATAACTCTTAATTTCTGAGGAGAAGATGAAAGAAACACTAGGATTTTTGTAACAGATGAACATGGGCCCCAGAAGCAAAACAAAATCAAATTAATGAGCAGCAGCAGAATTGAGGTGAATTTTCATGCAGTCTTGTTCCTCATGAGTAACAAACAGCCTCAAAATTACTTTGGTGTTACAGAGCTTTTATAAATCCCATTTTGCACCAGTTGAAGCCAGGAAGAGCAGATTGAAATGAACTGAATTTCACTCCTCAGATGCAGCACAAGCTGCATGTCAGCACGTGCCCCTGCTTGCTATTTCTAGAAAGAACTAAAGGCAGATTTACCAACCACAATTCAATTACAATTAATGTATTGGCAAAAACCTTGGCTTTATTACCTTTCTTTCATTTGAATTTCCAAGTAATCCCTTTTTTTCCTCTTGGATATTTCTGAGCACAAAGTGCACAGTTTTTCTTCAGTTAAAACAGGAAGAGCAGAAGATCAATACAGGTTTTCATCAGAACAATAACAACAAAATCCAATATGTCTCATGGAACCATCATTTATACTCTCCACAGAGGTGATTTTCTATTGTTTAAGTCACTAAGACTTTCTTCATGCATAAGTTTCAGTTGGGAATTGGGTGAACTCACCTGGAAAAGACACCTGTCCATCACAAGCCTATGAGTTTGCACAATTTGCCATAAAAACATTGCCAGGACCACAGAAAAAAACACAGAAAAAACACAGAAAAAAACACAGAAAAAAACACAGAAAAAAACACAGAAAAAAACACAGAAAAAAACACATAAAAAAACACAGAAAAAAACACAGAAAAAAACACAGAAAAAAAC
>JAYDZK010000169.1:2064134-2077078 GCA_034509185.1 Euphonia xanthogaster
AACCACAAACAGAAGGGAAAAAAAAAAAAAAAAAAAAAAAAGCCAACTAGCCCAGGAGATCAAACAGACATTCCCCTAGTAAAATTCTCTGTTAAAATATTGAAAATATGTAGGTATTTAGAAAGAGATGGAAACAAAATAATCAGTGGTGCACGCAGATGTTTTTGGCTAAGTGCAGCGGAGTTTTGCTTTCTAGTGCAGGTACAAACCTGTGGCACTGGGGGGGATAGGAAGAGACAGACTGACAGATTTAACTCCTGCAGCACAAGCGGTTCCACCGCAGCGTGGTACCACCACGATAAGGCTGAAACCCGATGCCAGCGTGACTTTCCCACATCAGAATGCGAATCCTGCCACTACCACATAGTTTAACTCTAAACACCAACAGTTAAAGTGGCAGCTCATTTCCATGGCATATCTGTGAAAAAAGCCTCCCTGGAGAAGAGGCTCTTGGATTATTTATAGGCAAAACAGCTGCTTTGTGCATTCCAGGATCTGGGCCGAGGTCTGCTCCCAGTCCTGCGTGTTCGAGTTACCTCGTACGGAAGTCAAACGTGGAGATCCTTTCTAAAAGGTCTTTTCACTGCATGAGACCTCTCCTGGGGAACACAGCCCTGCTGGGGATTTGCTTTACTCATAAGAAAAACAATAATTTTTGATGGTGGTGGCAGAGTAACCCAGACTACAACTTGGGTTAGTTCATATTAAAAAACAAAATAGTTTGCACAGCTGCCTTCCTCTCAATTTCCCTCCTGAACTGCTCATTAAATGTACAACAAACAAAAGCAAATAACAGCCTCCAGTCAAATTAATAGAGGAGATGAAGATATTTCTTACCTGCACATTGGAATGATTCCACTCATACCACCCAGAACTTCCTTCCACTGTTCCTTTTTTCCCACTCTTTTGTGCATCTGCCACCCTGCAGCTGAACTTTGTAAAGTGCTTTTATGTACTTCTGGTAGTTAACACTGGATACATGAATGTGTGTCAGTACAAACAGGCATAAAACCCCCACGTTATTACAAATACAAGTGGTGAGAACTTCTTCACGTTCTCCACATTTGCTCTCACCTGATAATATTCATTGCAGCTCCAAGTTTCCATCTCTCTCTAAATATTTCATCTCCTATGGATTCTCACTCTTAAATCACACCACTGGTAGAAGCCCACGCTTCTACCCTCTTATATTTTTATGATCCTTTTAGAGGAGTTCTCTATCATTTATTTAGATTCATTATTGCTTTTCTCCCCTAAAAGCCACTTCATTTAATGCAGCTACCACTTCCATTTTCCAATACACATAGAAATGGGGTGGGTGCGTGCTCTGACATCATGATCAGCATTTTGCCAAGCAGCAAGCTGCAGTTTTGCCAGTCTCATGCTGGAGGAGAAATCAATGACAGATTCTAGATCCTTCATATGCACACAGACTGCAAAATGGCAGACAAAAGTAAGCAAGCAATTCCTTTTCCCTGGAATTCCAGTCCAGTATCTTTGCCCAGTTCCCAGAAGTCAACATAAATCAAGACAAGACTCAAAGATCAAGACACAAAAAGACTTCCTATTACTTACAGAGTTTCAGGATGAATCTCTGCAGCCATGAATAACCCCAAATGAACTGCCAGCACAACACACTTCCCAAAATAGAACATTTACACACACACAAAGTGAAAGAATGGGAAAAACTGGTTGCTGGTAATTCAGACACTCCAAATACATTTGGAAATATTCATCAAACAGGTTAAATCTGCTTTGCAGTTTACAGGTTAAATCTGCTTTGCAGTTTACAGAGGCACACAAAACTCATACAAAATACTGAATGCTTGCACACACTCCGGAATTAGCATCAATTTAAATGATCAGTTTAATTAAGCAGGCAAGTTTAAGCACAGACAAGCCCTGCAGTGAGTTGCTGCTGAACACCCATTAAAAGGGCTGGGAGGGGGGAGGAAGCACTAAGCTGTAACTTTGCTTTTCCCCACTTCTTTCCCCAAACACACTCAGCCCAATCAAACACAGTTTGTCCAAACAGGAGCTCTGTGTGGCTCTCCCTTCTCTTTGTTTTCCCTGCCTTCCTGAAAGCTGTAACAACTCCCTGGCTCTTTTTCCAGGCAAGGCTGCTCGATTCTATAAAGGGACTCCAAAGCTGGCAGGCAGCAGGCACAGGCTGGTTGCAATCTCCCTGCTTTGCCATCTCTTCCTGCAGACACTTACTCCAACCTTGCAAGCCAAGCCAGGCATTTTCCTCAGGTTTATCTGCTCCATCTCAAGCAGTAGGTAAGATGAATTCCTTCAGAGGCATTCCAGCCCTCCCTCAGGTGATTCACAGCTACATGAAAGGCTTAAAAAGAGTTTTTCCTTGGAGTTGCAAGTCAGTATGGTGCACACAGACCCCATGCTAATTTATTCAGCTCTCTTATCTGCCTCCTTTCACTCTCTCAGCTGATACAAAGCATGCCAAGTTCACTAATGCTGCCCTGCTGTTCCCTTCCCCTTCCAGAGGGAACATTCTCTGTACCTATTTTCGCAAGATGGCTTTTAAAAATAGGAACACAAAATCCAGAGCCGAGCTCAGGATAGCTACGGGAGGCACAGCAGGTGCAAACATTCTCTTACACAGCATTTTCTGATATAATGACAAAGGAAAACTTCACTTGCAAAGGTCTCAGAAGGACTTTCCAGGGTAATTTTCATCCCAGTGTTTTCCAGATGTGGTAACCAAGATCCCTTTCAGCCTACAAGTACCAGAAAAATGTTACAAAAAGCCAAATTGTACCAGACAAGACTGAGCTTCCTGAAGAGGACCAGAAGGTTCTGTGCCTCTTTAGTTGCAGGTTGTCCTCAAACTTCCCACTTTCACCCATATATTCCTGTCACAGAATTCCCAGTTAAAGATACAGTAAAAAATATAGTAATAATTATGGATTAAATAAAATAAATATTACAAAGCCTAACATGATAATTATTTATCTAATATTAAATTTATTTATATACTATTTAGAAAGAGTATATAAATAAAGATACAGAAAAAAAATTTGTAATTTAAAGACAGCACAAGTTCAATATGTGGAGAAAACCTCAGAACAAACATCACCCAATTTTGCATGGAGTTTACTGAAATTTGGAGTTTGGCCCAGACAGAGCCTTACAGGCAGACTTAGCCCTGTACTTGGTGTGGTGATTCAAAAAGTCAGCTCGTGGTGCTTCCAGTGAAAAAAATTCGGGATGAGCAACATGCTGCTGTTTAATTTGGATTTTTTTCCCTCTCTTGCCTGATGCTGAACACACAGAGCAGTTAACTGGAGGTCAGCTTTTCATTCTCTAGGCACTGCAATTTGTCTGTGCTTGAATTAAACGTGTTCAGGAGGCAGTTGGTTGATTCTGCTGAACCCATTTCAAACCCAGCCCAGGTCAGCCTAAAGATTTTCCTGCTCTGCAGGTACCTGCACACATCCCTTGGCTTTTTCTGCTCAATGGCAGGAGCAGTGGGAGCAGCTTTGCTCTCTGCAGAAGCAGACACGAGATTTGGACAGGATACCCAAGGCATGGGAGGGCAGCTAAAGATCCACTATCCATGAGGAGTTACAAAGGGAAATTTAATCTCACTGGGAAGCACTCACACCTCAGCCCACCCCTCAGAGGGTCACCCAGCCCTTCAGAAGGCAGCGACCTGATTAAATGACCTCATGCACTCCTGCATGAGCATCCTTTGTCCTGTCCTGGGGTGCCTTACAAAGAGCTGCCGTGCTGGCAAGATTTGAGCGTGCTTTGAAGGTGCTTTGGAATTGGTTCCAAAAGGCAGCAACGAGCTGCTCCAGGCTCCTGGTTGAAAAAAGAAAGCTGGGAAAGGGGAAATTATCTCTCACTGAAGAGTGAAAGATCTTTTACCATAAAACAACAAAATTGGCATTTTCAAATGACAAAGCAGTACCTTGGAATGGAGTATAAATGCTATTCAAGACTACTAAAAAGAAAAAAAAAAAAAAAGTCATTCACACATCTTTTGCTTCTAATTTCTCCCTACAGTTTTATTTTCAAAGACCTCAGACACCTTCTTGCTTCAACATATAAGGAACAGGCATCTCACCTATCCTAGCCCAATAAAGCACCGAACCTAAGTCAAGCTCAGCTCCACTTGTTTTACTACCAGGTACAACAATGCTGCAAGCCAAAAATTTAAAGGCATGCTTTGGAACTAAGACAATGCCTATTTGCAAACAATTATTAACTACAGCTTCATTATGCAATTGTTTCCACAATTTTCAGGATTGGAATCTGTCTTCCCATATTTTTTCCTCAAACTGTACCAAGCAGCAAGAAGTTCTTAGTGGCATCTTGCAAGCTAAACACTCTACACCAAAATGCTCTCAAACTACTCATTTTTAAAAAGACAGAATGATTGAGGCATATTAGTGTTTTTCAGACTCCTTGTGCTTAAAATATTCTGTTGAACTACTCAGAATTCAAGAAGTTTTAGAGATGCTGATTTTACTAATGCTGACAAATGTGGCCAAAAGCCAAATCTGCCTTCTCCAGGCTCCAGAAGGTCAAAGGGGAATAAATGGAGCCATGAATCAGCCCAGAAATGTGGCATCAGAAGATGTGCAATCAAATCTTAGCCTCATTAGAGTCATTACAGCAAAACTCCCATTGCATGTCTTTAGTGGCTACAGGGGGAACACTTTGCACCCAAAACATCCTGACTAAGGCATGAACCACTCCAATTTCCACGCTGCAGAACACTGGATCTCAAATCCAGCAGGGCAAATGGCTAAATCCTCTTTCAGGGCAGCTCTGCTTTATGTTGGCAGGCAGCATGCCTGGACTATCAGACACTTCTGTCTCCCATTCCCTTATTTGACCTTGCTGACCCCAACTGAGATATGGGGAATCACATCTCGTCCCCAGGCACGTTCCTGCCCAGCCCTCACTGTCCCAGACACCCCTGCTGAGGCAGGGGATTTATTTACAGGCACGGGAGTTCAAAGAGGTTTTGCACCTTTTTATTAAAAACCAGATTCTCTCCAAGCTGCAGGTGCCAAGACCATTCTCCTGCAGTTCCTGCTCTGCTTCATGGGCTACTCGTGATGTGAAAATGGATTCAGCATTTTGTTGGCAACTAGAAAAGCTTGTGCAATCTGCAATTCTACTCATGGACAGGAATGAGCCCAAGAACTTACCAAAACTCACTTTTATCACTGCAAATTCATCAACAACAAACACAGAATATGAATTTAACTTGCTTGCTATTGAAATAACCTGCTAAGCATTAATATACAGGCAGCAACCAGTGGCTTAAGGGATATTTTATTCTTCTAACACATCCAGAGGAAGCTTAAAATCCTTTTGCTACCTAGCAGAGAGGCCTGTTTTATGTTTAAAAATAGCACTGAGAGAAATATACTTTGATTCCTCAGCAGCAAGTGCTTAAGAACCACTTGTGCTGAGGAATCACAAGCAATTGATAAAGCCCAAGAATCCAGTGCAACACCTTCTAAGTAATTCCAGAAATTGGAGAAGAATTCGTTTTTTGGTGCATTTTTTAACCAGCTTTTCACAATTCTTCTTACAAAACCTCAGTGCTATGTAAGAAGGAGAAGTCTGATTCCCACAAAAAGCTTAATAGCTCCCTTAAAACTGGGAGAAATGATGCTGCTGGCCAAGCAGCCCCACACAAAGGAAGTTTGTGCCATGGGCATCTCCAGAGTGATCCCAAACATGCTGGGACATCTGCCCTTGCTCAGGAAGGGTGAGCACTGTGGGGGCAACTTCTCCAAAATACACCAAAGCCATGGGAAGGGATCCCAAGGATCTGAGGGCTTTGGATCAGTTCTGTGGGGCTCTGAATTATGGAGGAGCCTAAAGTCAGCATGGAACCAAAACCATTTCCAGGCTTCCTCCTCCCAGCTGCTGCTTTCAGACTGGTAGACAAACACCCATATTTCAACTGTATTACCAACAAACATATTTCCTCTGGATGCTCTTCTTATTTTTGAATATCCTCTTGAAAACAAAGAGAAAGAACTGTAGTTTAAGGATTAATAAACAAGTTGTTGTTATTATCATCACATCATACTGTGTTCTTATATCCCGCTGATCAGGGTAATAGCTATGGAAAAGTGTCAGGAAAAATGAATCTCAATATCTACAGAAAAAGTTCTTTAAAATCTGAAACTGATCTGTGCACAGGCACAGTTCAAAAATTAAAACAACTCTGGACTAGTTTCAAGTGCTCTCACCAAGGAATTTCTGTGGCAGACGTAGCAGTGATGGCTGCAAATGTTTGGAGAAAGCAAATTACAACTTCAATAACATTGCTGTGCATGGGTACTCACCAAGGAACAAGCAGAAGCACATTCATACAGAGCAGGGACAAATCTCTTCAAATAAGGACAGCAGATGATTAAAAATACACATCCCCCCTGGAACAGGCACTGCAAAGGGAAACAGGGCTCACTGTGGACAAGAAGAAAGAAGAAGCTGAGTGAACATGCAGACTCTGGGAAGACTAAACCACCACCAAAGGAAACTGCTCAGAGAACAGAAGCTGCAAACACAGGGAGGGCATGCATTTGTTCAAATTTCACTGAAAGTCTGGTTTTCTACAACGACCTTGGCTGTTGGCTGCTTTAGTTGCAGTAGCAAAACATCAACAAAACAGGAAATTCCACAGTTGTCTGAATCAAAAATGCTCAGAAAAAAAAAAAAGGAAATGACAAAAAACTGAATTATTTTGGCAGGAATTCAAGCAGAAAAATTGAGTCCAGTTGACATTATTATGATTTCTTTTAAAATAATTTAAAAGATATTTTTCTTATTGGTATTTTATTTCAAAGCTTTGTTGAGATAATATGTTGCATTTACATAGTTGAGCATAACATTTTGATTTTTAATCACTTAAAGCAGTTGCTGATAATATTTTAGCAGTTGTTTTTCAGTATTAGGTAACTTAAACTGTAAAATCTCAGTGAACTCCATTCACACGGAATGTGTGACAGCATCTGTCAGCCTGAATTAGTTTTATTTTGGGATCGTGCCCATCAGAATATGCCAAAAAAGGCACTAAAAAGCATCAAAGCAAAAATAATCACCCCTGAATTAGGAGGCCTCTTCCCATCAGTGGGTGCTGACATTTCCTTGAGGATGGGCAGGTGGAAGCCTCACTGGGGTGCATTTTTGTGTGCGCTGAGAGCACTCACTGACTTCAACCAGCAACAACAGAGCCTGAAACAGGGAGCACAGAGGGGCCAACACCTGTGCAAAACTCAAATGGAGCTAGAAATAAAACTGCACCATGTCTAAGGACTGCAAGGAAAAGTCCTGTATTCCTCCTTGGTGTGTAACTCATTCAAGCACAACCCTGAAGAAAACTACCAACATGTCTTTTATAAATGTCTTAACACTGTTATCACATATAATGTGCCAAAAACAGGTGCTGCATGTGAGTTTCACAAGAAAGAAGTTGAATGACTATTATTTTTTATCACATATAATGTGCCAAAAACAGGTGCTGCATGTGAGTTTCACAAGAAATAACTTTAATGACTATTATTTTTCAGTTTCCATGACGAGCAGCCATGCAGCACCAGGGAATTGGGCCTTTTTTATTGTCCCAACAAGAGAAAATTATGTTTCTCTGTAAAATAAAGGCTGGCAGATAAATCTAAAATAGGACAGAACAAAAAATCTTATCTGCAGCTAAAATATGAGATGGAGTTACACAGGGTGAGTGCAAAAGTAAAAGCAAGCTAACTATTCGTATTTGAACAAGCACCTGTGTTTCACCTGCCAGCTCCAGCTGTGCACAGCAGTTCCACACACTTTACTCACAGGCTGCTCCTATTGTCTTGGGGGACTTTTGTTTAGTCTGTGCTGGATGGCTGCATTTTCAAATCATAATAAAAGAGAACCCTGCATTATCAGAACTCACACCAAGAAACGATAAAGAATTTTGATGGCTCTTTCATTTCACAGGAGGCTTTAATCTGCAGCAATTACCTTCCTCCAGCATGTGTGTGTTCCCCCTTTGTGACTGACAGGGAATACAAAAGCCAGGATAAGTGATATTGGCTACAAGCCACGTGGAGTTGACCTTTGCATGGAAAGGTTTAAAGCATTGGCTGCTCCTGAGGTTTAATCCTCAGCTCCTCACTTGGGCAGAATGCTTACAGATCTGGAATTTTTCCTACAATGATTAATTGAGGCATTTACTTCTGCTCCCTTGCTTTCACAGGCAATTTGATCACGTGTGGCTGACTTGAGCACACACCTTCATGAGATCAACAAAAAAGAAGCAGAGGTGCAGTTACTTCTGTATTCCTTTCATGTCCCAACTTCTGATTATCAGGTGGGATGTAAAACATCTGGAACAGAGTTAACACGCTCCAAATAATGCAGGGTTCTTTGCAAAAATATTCTTCCAGTAAAATAAGGAGTGCTTGTGGTTGTGTTCACCTCTAGGCCCACTGCTGAAATGATTATTTGAATAAGATGTAGCTGTTGTGTTGTTATAGTAACTTCTCATGGGTTTAGATTCTTGCTGCTTTAAAACTGAATAAGCAAATTAGCATACGAGGAAAAAAATATTTTACTGAGACAAATCAGTGCCCATTACCACAAATATTCAAGAATCACTTCCAAATGACCACTAGGTGCCATTTTCAGTTTATGGCTGATTTGTACTTGTTTTTTGGGGTTTTTTTTACCTCTTACCCAAATGATCCTAGATATCCTTGGCTTCTGAAGATGCTGGAAACCACAGAACTATTTGGAATCCAAGGCTGCCAAACAAAGCTCTTGGATTCCACGTGGCTGTAGACACAGGCAATGTCACAGCAAAATCAAAGCTGATGGGCTTGTACATCACTGATAAATCACCCTAGAGAACTCAGAGGAACCCCAACCCACCAGTGCTGCCACTGAAAATCACCCCTGTGGGAAAAACTGTGTAGGTGATATGTTAGAGAAGAGCTGAATCCCTGCCTGTCTCTGACTGAACTCAAACTGTCACTGAAGCAGAGACAAGGTGTTCTGGAGCAGTCCTTCCTTCCAGGATACCAGTGGGATCTGCTCTGCTTGCAGGGGAACGGGATCTTCTCCAAATGCCTGCACTGCACAGGCTGCAGTGACTGACACTGCTGCTGCAAGCAAGGGTGAAAGTGAAGAGTCTGCAAGATGTGCCAAGCCACTGAGGCAACCATGTGAAGGCACAGAACTTCAGCCAACAGCAAAATAAATTCTTTTGCTGACCAACCACAGCTAAAACACCCCAGATTTCTCTATCTAAAGACCAAAATATAAAGAAGAATATATTTGAGGTATTTTCTCCATATATCAAATTTCTGTAATTTAAATAGATGCCTGCTCTTCCAGAAGGAGCCTTCCCCAGCGAGGGCCAGAGGGTGGTATGGCATAAAAAAGCCAGGGGGGTCAGATTAGGGTAAGATTTAACTCTTCAATTCTAGAAACAAGTGGTGTTCCAATTGTTAAAGTTTACCTTTATTAATCCCATTGAGGAGTGACACTGCAATGAAGTTAAAGGGACTGTTCACAGCTGCTGTTTGTCTTCATCACACTCCTGATTCAAAACTTCCTCTCTAACACAGAGCAGCAGCTCCTTAATGAGGCTTTTTTTCTGAAAAGCTTGAACAGCACGAACATTTAAGAGGCTTCTGAGAGCTCAGTCAGCTTTCACACCCAAAACACTCCGTGTGGCATCACCCGACCTTACAGCAGCTGTTCCAACCTTAAAGTTTCCAACCTCTGTGAGCTCCCAAACCCACTGAAGGTGGCAGCTCTGCACAAAGGCTTGGCCATCCCAACAAGATGAAGCCTTCAAGCTCAGCTCCTTCCCAGCATTTCAGAGACAGGCTGCCAGTCTGCTCTGTAGTGTGGCAAGCTGCTGATTTGCAAGTTTAACATGCAGCAAAATATTTGTGGGCTGATTGTTGAGCAATTATTTATTCAAACCTGAATTCTGGAATTTCTCAAAACTTCTGATGTTTTCCTGTGGTTAATCTGGGAGAAGCAGAGCAATTCTCCAAAAGCCCCTCCAACAAAATGCCATGAAACCTTCATTACCTTTAACCAACCATTCCTGCCTGCACCTTCAGGGCCGACATAATCATAGAATTGGTGTCTATTGACCACAGAAATCACACCCACAAATTAAGGATAGTGCTCAACAGACCATTTTGTAGGCAATTCTCAGCCTCATCTTTTAAACAAACCTGTGATCTACTGCCAAATTTATTCTAGCATTGATTTAAAAGAGCTGGAGGCTGAAAACCCTTAATGACTCATTTTTAGTGCATATTTTTGTAGAGATGCATTATTGTTTATAAACATTGTCAGTATAAAAGGACAAGTAAAAAAAGCCAGACACGTGGTTTGGAGGAAAAAGAAATCAAATCTCCAAATTTCTGGAACATTCATATGAACTCTCAGCTTTTATGTGAACTCTTAGTGGTTTTAGCCTAATAATAATTAAAACCCTCACAAATTTGGTAATATTTATCAACACTTACCATCTCTGGTCACACTAGGATTCATCAGACCTCTGCAATTAATTCTCTTGATGGAAATGAATCTGGTAAATGTGCAAATTGCCAGACACACCCATGACAGGGTGAGAGGAAGGTTCTGCCAGTATTTAATTTACTTCTATGAACAATCTTTCACTTAAAATGTTTAACTTCTTGTTAAACACTTGTAAATGTAGGATACTGAAATAATGAAGCAGCAAACAAACTGTAAATCAAAACCTTCAGTTTTTCTCATCATCAAGAAACTGTTTTGCTCATGTAATGGGAAACAAAATGTTACATCCTAAAAGATCTGTCAAAAATTTCAATTATATCAACATGATCCCTACAGTAAATAAAGTTCATGCTAGACATAGTTCAGGGGAAATCTTCAGGTTCACATTTATCACAGACAAATTTCAGGGGTTTCCTGCAAATAATTTATTTTGGTGCTCAGAAACTCCAAGTGCTGTTAAATAAACACAGGGAGTGTCCCTGCACAGGAGCCTAAATGAATCTGAGAGCTCCTCTGTGATCTAAAGCAGTTTTCTGTCAGAAAGAGCAGGACTAGAGTGGCACTCAAGTTACACCCATACTGTGAACTTCCTCCTTAGGATCCCAGAGAGCAGGGAAGCAAACACTGAACTACTGAGCTGACACTGAGAACAAGTTCTGACAGCCTCCCACCCCCAGCTAAACAGGGAGAAAGTCCCTGGAATCCAGCTGCTCTTTTCTCTCAGCAGGGGTTGCTTTCTGTGCAGCAGAGAAGAGACTGGGATGTGGGAAAGCATTCCAAATATTAAATGCTTCTGAAAACTCTCCAAGGTGTCTTTCTGTGCCTAAACAGATCTCAAAATGTGACCACTGAACACTGCTTCTAATTGGGCCTTTGACAAAATCAAACAGGAGGAAAAAGGGATTCTTTAAAGAAGTGATATGAAAAGTTATTTGTTGCAAAGTAATAATGAAAGTTGGTTTGTTGGGTTTTTTGGTTTTTTTTGGAGAAAAAAGGATGCTCAGCACCTCAATACCCAACCTCCAAGTGATCCTTCAATGATGTGCACACAAAGAACACCAGTGGAACTTCCTGTGTGTCTCCCTTGAATTGGTGTTTAAGAGACAGCACAAATGGGAAATCCTAAAAACCTTCAATCCAGTTCTGGCCACATTAAAGTACTGAAGCTGAAAATACCTCACTGACTCCAAGTGTGCTCTCAAGAGCAGTGCCCTGTACATAATGATCACAAAAATGCAACACTGGGTGTGACTGCTCACATTTCTTTTGTTTTGATTTGTCCTTGACTGCTCAGGGAGAAAAGCACTCCAATATTCTGTGCCAGTACTCATCTCAGAAGGGGTTATCTGTTACAACAAGAAAACTCTAGCCATGCAAAAACCAGTACTAGCAAAGCAAGCTGGAGGGAACCTGCTGCTCATGCTATAAAATGTGCACATAGAATTTCTAAACTACACGTGCTCCAGTTCTCAATGTGAAAATAAACTTCCCATCAGGTTTGCAGGCTCAGAAGCACAGAGAAAGTAAAGCCTTAAGCAGGTATCACAGTCACATAGTGTATAATGACCACCCCAAGCCATCAGTATTTCCCCCCCCCCCTCCAGTGAACTTTATTCTCTTGCATCCTTTTCTCTGTTGTCTGACAAGAGCTAAAATAAAGGATTTAGAGTTGATGTGCACAAAAATGCCCCCATTCTCTCACCACAAACTTGTTTATAAATGAACAGTAAATAACAAACCCCATTTATTTTTCCAAAAATAACAGCACTTGAGGACTGGGAGGTAAGATCTGTATGAACCAATGTGGTGGTTGGTGACATCTGAAAATACATTTTTCTTACCTTGGCTGAGATTGTGCCAGAACTCTGCTGCAGTCCCAGTCAAGCAGAAGACCAAAATGAAGGAATTGCAGGGTAATGTGATCAAGCAGCAACATTTACAGCTGGGTGGCATCACCTGAGAACAGTCACTTAGCAGAGGAGGAAGAGCCAAGGGGCTGATTGCAGATCTATTCCACAAGAACTACCTGGAATCACACCATTGCCTCAAAACCCACTTTTACCTACGAGCTCACAACATTATTGTGATGTTTAAGCACCAGACAACCCCTTAACCTACTTTGAAAGTGCCCAGTGGAACACATGTTCCAGTTCTACAGGGAGGAGAAGGCAGAGAGAAATCACAAAACTCTGTTTCCCTGAGAGGCTGGATGTGGGCTCAGGGAGCACAAGGTGAGAAAAACAAGGCCCAGCATCCCACGTGCTCCAGGAGCATTCCTGGAAGCCCAGCTCCACCCACGAGTCATCCTCACTGCTTGTTCTAGATTGCAAGGCAGGATGTATTCTATCACCATCTGTATGGCAGTTGTCATGTGTCAAGTGGGCAATTCTCCTTATCTCTCT